>VZUA01025409.1:10957-26676 GCA_013401035.1 Horornis vulcanius | reverse complement strand
AAAAAAAAAAAAAAAAAAGGGCAGAAACAAACTCCACTGCAACCAAAGAAAGGCTTTACTTATTTTTTATTTCTTTTCTCTTGTTTTCTTATTTTCCTCTGGGCTAATTCAGAAGCCCAATATTCTTTTAACAGGGAGTAATGCTGCACAGTCACTGAGGCTGTGTCCCTGAGCGCTGGCAATGTAGTTATAAGGAACTCATGATGTCCATGAGCACATGAGCACCCCTACAAGAGAAAGATCAGGCATGCCATCAATGAATTGGGAGTTCTTTCTGCATCTCAGTGACATTTTCATCACCATAACTGGCCACGGGTAGAATATCCCAGGAAGCAAACCCTAAAAATAACTTCTTACAACAAGTCAGACAGTCCCCCAGCAAAAGGGGAGGGAACATTGCTTATACACAGTTAGCACAATTTGGTTATTACGAGAGAGACAAATGCCCAGCAAACAGGTGAGGCAGAGAGGAAACGCAAGAGGAAAAGTGGGTGGTGAATCACACATCAATTTTTTCTGCATCACCAATGACTATCAATTGGAAACGCTTTCCCAAGTGGAAATAAAGAAATTGAAATAGAAATCTGGAACCAAGTCAGCCCAGAATACTTTTAAATACAGTGAGGGAGGAAGCCTTGCCTGCTAAGCGCCAGGATGAAACTATGGGCAGCTTATGCACTGCCCATAAGCTGCAGCCACCTTGAAGGAAGGCCCTGTGGGGTCCTTTCCAGAAATGGCCCAAGGGGCCGAGGCATCCTCACGGATCCCTGTGAGCTACAGAGGAATTTCTTCACCAGAATATCCTCAGAAACTTATGGAAGGGGAACCAGGAAGCAATTGTGCAAGTGCTCCTGTCATGGCTGATAGCCAGGCAGTCTTTCAAGGAGCTTCAACTTGCTGGAGAAGCAGAAGAGAGGCAGGGAAAGAGCAGAACAAACAAGCCATCCACTCCTCAGCCACGTGCTTAATGCCACAAGCTCCCCAGCCAGACTCCCTGACATGTGCTGGAGGGGCTGCAATCCTCAGAGAGTTCCCCTCAGATGGCTCATCTAACCCCACTTGTAGCAGGGCTACTGCACACATGGCCCTTCTCCTCCCCCTGACAGCAAGTCACTCAGCAGCAGTCCCCAGCCTGCCAGGTGCAACACCTGAACAGCCAGGGCACTCCAACTGACTCCAGCTGTGGGCTCTGTCCCTGGCATCATCCCTTTGCACCAGCACGTGGTGCCTCTGACAGCCACGCAACAAAGGACAACACAGCTGGAAACCTGCAACCCACGGGGCCTCTGGGCACTTCTGAGTGACATGCAGAAGCTCACAACAAGCTCCAAATTCTAACAGGACATCCTGTGTAAGAAAGGAGTGTGCCGTAAAGACATCCTGACAGGACTGGCCCTAAGCAAACACCTGGTTAGACTCTGTGGTAGAGTGAGGAGGAGAAAAGCACGACAGGATTTTCCAGTTCCAGGACTGCTGCCCACTGTGCTTTTCCACATTTTCCTGCTCCTGAACAGCTGATGCATACAGAGGCACAGAAGTGAGTGGCTCCCACCATCAGCACTGTGCTGCCATCCTTTTCTCCTTCTGCAAAAAGTCTTTTCTGAACAAGTTTCCCTGTGCCGTGGGAAGGACCCAGCCACAACTGCAGACACTGGGCTCACTTGCACTCACTCCCTCTTGATTTACAGAACTTCCCTGCTAACAGCTGCATTGCAGATGAACTCTCTTAAAGTGGACATGCAGTAAGTGAGACAGTAGGACACAGAGCTGCTCCAAAGGCAGCACAGCCATACCAGCACCTTCTCTGCTGCATACACAGCAACTGTACCTCTGCAAGAACTCCAGCAGCTGTCTTAAACCCACTAGGCACAGAGGATCCTGAAGAACACAGCCTAACAAAGAGAAACCACACCAAGTGAGCTTATTTCTGGACATAAGTTCCCTTCTCTCCATCAGCTGACCACATCAGGTGTTGGTGGGTTTGGATGATCCAGCTCAGTAAGTATCACACTACAGCTGGCTAGCAGACAAGGCTACAGTGCGACAGGGAGGCAGACCTCAGCAGTGTCAAGTCACTGCAATGCAGGATCCAGGAAATCAAAGATGCAGAAGGAAGAATTTAAGTTCCTCTGGCTCAGTCAAGCTGCATGTTGCCTTGTTCCTGAGCCAACTCCCATTGCCCCCTTAGATAAGGTAACTGCAACCATGAGACCCAAGTTTTGTTTCCAAGACGGGGAAGAAATTGTGGCTGTGTTTTCAAATAAGAAAAAGCTTCAGCAATTAACATTTCATAATTCATCAGGGAGAAAAGAAACTTCTTGACTCTTTGTGAGGTGGTGGAAGAGAAAGCTTTTTAAGCTCAGCTTCAGGACCACTGAAGAAACTATATGTACATAGCCATAAAGAGTTAACAAGGTATATAATGTGCTTCCTTAAAACTGTAACCAGGTCTGCAGCAACATAAACTGCTAGCAGCAGCTAGAGTGACTGAACTTGTTAGCAATATTTCATAATGATTATCAAAAAAGCCTACTGCCTATGTCTCTTTTTTTGTATTTCTGATACTGAACTTGACTGTCTGGAGAAGACAAATGTGTTATGAGAGCTCAACTCCCAGTCTACTACTGAAGAAGTGCTTCCAAACAAAGGACAAGCTGACCAACACTTCAGTCCTCTACATCATCCTTATTAAGTGCAAGAGCAATTCAGAGAGACAGAGAAGGCTGTGGATCATTGCTCTGCACTGAAAATTTTAATCCAGGCAACTCCATAACAAGCAGCAGACACAACACAATATCCTAATCTGCAGAGCTGGCAGATTCTAGGCCAGATGACACACGAGTCAAACAAAAATGGGCAGAACTGAAAGGCACTTTTCAATCTGCAATGCAAAAATCAGGAATATTTAAAGTAACACAGGAGCTATGAATCACTACTTTAACTTCCAGTGAAGAAACACATCATCACGATTAAGCTTTGACTCTGCACAGGCACCATTTATAAAATAAAGCTGTGCAACTTCAACGCTCCTAATCTCTCTGACACAATCTCAACAGAGGACATTTGATACCCAAAGCTTTCATGGACTGGCCCTGAGGCAGGCAAAATTAAACTTAACAGCACACCAAATCTTTTGGCAAACAGAAAAGTCCTGCTTGGCATCACCAGGCTACACTCTCTAGTACCCTCCAAGATAAATGTTCCAGCAAGTCCCTGTGGATTACAGGGCCCAGTAAAGACAAGCTCCTCCTTCTACATCTATTTTTTCCTCCAGCCAATGGGCAATTTCTTGGCCCATTACTCATGAAATGTTATATGCTTTGACATAAAGGAATATGAGGAAATAAATAAAAATAAATAAAAAAAAAACCAGCCAAGATTTGGTTGTCTGAACATGGACATTTTCAGAATGGCAGCTGCTCTAATACAGTAGAAATACAAAGTTTATTTGGCAGGCAGTGGAGACGAATATAGGATGAGTTTTAACAAGATGTTTTCCCTGAAAAAACTTCCAGGGTATCCTTGTAATTTGAAAGGTGCATCTAGAAAGTGCATCCCACATCCCAGAGAAAGCACTGGACTGTCCCCTATGAAGTCACATTTCAAGTCAGGTGTATGAGATCAGGTCTCTAGTAGCAAACAGAGCTGGATAAACACACACATCTCACCCATCTCCAGAGCTGCAGGAAACTTTACACAGACTATATTCTGCTGCACAGGCAAGGAGACGCCTTGTGAAAGAGATGTCCCCATAAAAGAGCAGGGAACAGAGGAATCACGCTGAAGTTTGAGGATTTAGCTCTTCAGCCTCCTTTTTTTCACCTCAGATGCCAGGCTATGTCAGATTGCTCCTCCTTTTCTCACTGCTCCCCTGGGATTGAGAAAACCTCTTTCAAAAAAGAATTGTCTTCAACATCAAGAAATGACATTTCTGTCTTCATAGCTATCACTTAGCACAGTCTACACCAACTGACTTATCGGAGATGACACAGTAACTGCAGAAGATAAAGCACATCCAAACACTGAGTTAGTCCACAAGACAAGCTGCAGCCTACACCAGCTAACTCAGACACCTAGAAGAGGAATAGAGTGATGGAAAGGAAAGGAAAGAATCCTTTCCATAGGCTTTCAGGAACTGGCTTTGGAGTCTTAAAACCCCTGTTCTCACATATGGCCTGTATTCACAGGAACTTAAAAAGTCCACTGGGATTTGGCCTGACGGGAAAGACCTGTATCAATAATTTCCATAGATAGAAGTGTCTCATTTCATAAGTTGAAGAAGCCCTTCTAGAACGAAACTAGTTTTTATTACCACAATTCTATCTTACTAAGCCTTCAGACAAACATTTTATACTAGTATATTGCTGTTCAGAAATTTTCCAGCACAGGTAGGTCTTTTCTGAAACTGCCTGCAATAATATCAACCATGATAATTTGCAGTACTGCAAACAACCAAGTGATACCACCTTTTGCTATGGAGCACTAAGATCTTGGGCACTGAGTGCCGAGACATCCCCCACCCCCCCATCAGCTCCATGCTCCCCACCTAGCTGCAAATCACTAATTTTCCTAGGACCAGTCCTTTTTGTGGTCAACTTCCAAAAAGGAGGCTGCAGCACAGGGTAGTAATAGGACTTCCTCAGACTCCAGTGGAGGGAAAACTGCCAAGTTTAGGCTCTCTCATGCACTGCCTGCTCACCATGCTATCAACTCTGATATGCAGGGACACTGCCCCAGCTCTGGGAAAGGAACAGAAGCATAGTGTCAAGACCACTACTAGCCCTAGTAGTGCTGACATGGTTTTGCATCAGACATTTTCAATGACAACAGTCTTGTGCTATTGATGACACTAGTAAAAGCTGGTTGGAACCATGTTTGATAGTCTGCAACCTGCAGGTAACACTGAGACTTGATTTGCATTAACTTTAGTGCAGAAAATCTGTAAGCACAAAGTAAAGAACTAGAGTTACTTGTAGGTATAGGGAATAGGAAAAAAAAAGACTAGAAAAAAGAGACCATCTTTTCCCACTTCTTACTTTCCACCTGCCAAAGCAATGCAAATCCCAATGACTTACGCAGTGAAAGCAGGGTTCACTCACCCTCTCTTCAAAGAGGAAATCTGTCAGAGCAGTGCTGCTCAGAGTTTAGACTGGAGGAGGAATGCCAGTCTGCATTCCCCCCTGCCATCCCAGTAGCTATAGGAGAGTGAGCCTGGTATTTCTCACTAGGACACTGTCCTTCGTTAATACATCATCACCCACTCTCCTCCCCTCCCTTCTCTCCCCTATGAGAAAGTTTAATCCTTTGACTCACACGCATCTGGTAAATTTTTCAGTCCCTGTTTGCCAATGTCATCACTGCAACAGCCCCCAGAGATAACCCAGCAGCTCTGCCACAGCAGGCAGGCTGCCACTCCCCGCCTGATCTGCCATTGAGCCTTTGGCTCCTAGGCCTACAAAGAGCTGTAGCCACTCCCAGTCTCATCTCCGCAAGCATACTCCTTCCTCAGAGATATGTTTACATGGCATTCGTTTTTCTTTAAAATTACTGTTTCTTCATTCCCACAATGCCTACTGACACAATTCTCAGCTCAACTTTTGGGAATCTGACAGAATCACACAGACAATAGCACTGCAACAAGAGATGCCACCTCTGATGTCTCAGAAAGAAAAGTTTTGTGTTTAACATTGAAATCACCTGTGGCTTCTAGCAAAGAGAAAAGACTAGCTAGCAACATTCTCTGAAGCACCACACTAACTTGGACTTGTCCCAGTGTCACAGGTAAGCACGCTCCAGCCACAGGTATGACAAGGGCTCAGGGCTGTGGATGCTTGGACAACAGCTAACTCAGGATGGGAACTTTGGATGGGAGCAGCAGGACAGGGGGTCACCAGAGAGTTACATAACTCATGCTCTCAGGAACATAACACGAAAGTTATATGCACACACACATTCTCTGAAAGGTCATTGCATTTACTCAACTCACATCTCAGAGACGGGGAATTCTCCCTCTGACTCTGCCAGGAGCAGAGTGAGACAGATCCTGACACCAGGAGTAAAGCCACCACAGCCATCTCCTCCTCTCCTGATTCCATCATAAAAAGGCAAGATACAACATTAACCAGCTCTCCTGGCATCTCTGTATTAGTCTGAGACATCAGTAATCAGCCGCTTGCACCAACAACCAACTTCCCAGTCTTTCCACCTAAATTGTGGGAGAAACAGAAACAGTGCGACATTCTCTAGGAGGGAAGGAGAGGAAGCAGCATTACTACAGGGCCATTTTCAATCAAAGCATTATAAATTAATATAATTATGGGTTAAAGTAACTGATCTGTGAGAAACAAATGAACATTCAAAACAAGCTCAAAATTAAAAAGGAAAGAAAGGCAGACAAAGAGTAAAAGGTGAAAAACGCTACAAGGAATCAAAATCTAATAACTCAGTTTCAGCAGAAAGTTAAATCCATGCCCCACTTATCTTTGGCTACCCTCAGTTCAGAAAGCTTACTTCTAAGATACTGCCAACCCATTTCTTCAGAGTTATTCTATAACTGTTCTCCAAAAATCATGCAGGCAGCAACACCAGAATGTTTGGGGAGATGCTACCAAAGTATAAAGTGGTATTAGAATTTAATAAGGTGTAAAAAGGAACATGATGTCAGCTTAATTCATAGGGCCCCAATTTTTGAAGCATTAAGCTTACTGTCATAAGGATCAGCAGCAACTACAGTAGTTGAAGTTACAGGGTCACATTTCCTCCATACACTAAAAAAAACCCCAAAACATCTAGCGAGCAACTGAAAATTTTAAGGATGCATTTGCCCATCAGAAATCAGTGCACCTCTGTTTTCTCAAAGATGACTACTCTGAGCACTGACAACACTTCAGTTGCAGGCAAACACACAATGGTGTGAGATATTCCATGTTTCTTTTTTACAGCATTCAAGGCTTCTTTCCTGTGCTGGTGACCCTGGTGCCAGGCAATATTACCCTCTTCGCCCAACCAAGCCAATAGCAATAGCTCACTTTATAGTCAAACAAATGTGGGTTTGTTTTGGTTTTGGTTTGGTTTTTTTTGGTTTTTGTTGTTGTTGTCTGTTATGTTGATAAAAATCAGGAGATTTCAAGAACAAAGGAAGCAAAAAGAAACACCTGAAATACCAAAACAGGCGACAGGTCAGAAAAAGTGGGGGGTGATGCTTTAATTGTCAGGGCTGTCCTAACAGACAGCACAGCAGAGAGAATTTTTTGCATTAGCATGCTTCCCTTTTAAAAACTGTCTTCACCCAAACTGGAGGGACAGAACAACTAGAATACTTGGAGGGCATGGAAAGGAACAAAAACATTGTCATAGTCTTCTCCTAACACAATGAAACAGTGGTGCTAACCCATTGTTGGGGAGGAGGGCACTCTTTAAAAATTTCTTTATGATCCACAGATGAATCTTCCTCTGCTAGTGATGATTTTGCTGCTGTCTAGAGAAGGATTATATTTGGAGACAGTGAAATCTCTGTGCTACACCACAAAACCAACAAAAGAGAGCATACAGTTTTTTCACTGGATCCTTCTTACAAGAAATCCAAGTAGCTCCCCTTGCCCCACATATCTATGGGCTGCTCAACACCCTGCTCTTCATTGTGCGGATACCTACAAATATAAGGCAGATAGTTGGCAGATGAGAGTGAATGCTCTAGAACCGAGGGCTTCAGCACACATGCAGGAGTTAGTCTAATCACATTTCTGCCATACACAAATCCAGCTTCTATTGGGAAAACAAGAAACCCGACTCTCTCACCAAGCTCCTTTCTCTAACCTCGTGCAGAGGCAGTAGGAATTCCTGCCCAATCTGTGTGCCCACTTCCCCCCGCCCCATTGTTAATGCCAGAAATTTAATACTCAATGTGACCACTGAGAAGACAGACACAAGCTGAAATCCTGTCTGCTCTGTTCCAGCTCCTTTATAAAATATACAGAGTAAACTGAGAGGCAACCTGGGGTAACCCTAACCATCACTAACATCCACAGTGGGAGGAAGCCAGCTTCTGGCCATTGCGAACCACAGTAAAGTAAGGCTTCCACCACTGGCCACCCTGACAATCTCTGCTGGCTCTCATGCCAGGGCATTTTCCTGCCTGTATTGATATGTTGAGGCAAGCAAAAAGCCAAGCCGACCCTCAGCAACCCCCCACTAAGTTCCCAGCTCCAACCTTTCCTCCAAGGTCGGGATCTCTTCTTTTGCACAAGCCCTCCTCTTCTCCAAACATCTCTTTCAATGAAACTTCCACTTTTTTGAACCTCTCCTCCCCTATGCAGGGAACTAAAAGCAGAGGCAGATAGGAAGAAGAGAGGGAGGCAGGCTGCTGGTGGGAGGTAGAGGGGCTGCTGTTTCTGACATCAGCTGAGTAGCCTCACCAGCAGCCCCTGCTGCTCTCGTGTGCTGTAGTGCAGAGTGAAGAGTTCAGCCAGTTGCCACCCACAAGCCCACTCCACTGACTCCCCCCCTGCAGCCCCCATCCCACAGCACCCAGCCTCTTACAGTCGCTCCACCAGGCAGTTCCCAGCCTCATACACTGCTCTGGGGGTGTGCAGCACTCTGCTCCGCTCCCTGCTTCCTTCCATGGGTGTTAAGACCTCAAAAAATTACCAACCCACTGCAGCAGGACTGCTATATATGCTCCTTAATCACAGCATCTCTCAGACTCCTGCAGGCAGCAAAGGGGAGGACAGGGTGGAGCTGGGGCACAGGGCAGCTCTTCACTCAGCCCATGCTGCAGGAAGGGCAGCTTCTCTCCCAAACCGAATGACTGGACCTGATCTGGCTGCTCAGCAAGTACGGCTGAGCAGACACTGTTTGATTTGCCATCCTCTGCAAGAAAGGACGTTTGTCCTCAACCTGCAAAGGCAGGAACACATAGAGGACACCTGTCACAGGACTCTTCCACGGCAGGCTGGCTTTGCACTGGAGCCCCCCGTGAGCGGGTGCCGGGCCGGCCCGTCCTCGCAGAGCCCCGCTGCAGCGCAGCAGCCTGCACGCTGCCACCTCCAGCGGTGCCCCACAGACACTCGAAACCTGGCAGCCTCAAGAGCAGTCCAAGGCAGTCTTAATGCAAGCAGCAGCTATGAACACGTACAGAACACACCAAAAGAGATGTTAGGGACTGATGCTGCTAAATTTCCTCTGCAGAGCTCAAGCTCAACGTTTTTGTGTCCAGGGAAACTACTGCTGATACTTTCAACAGAACATATTGTAAAGCCCAAACCAGCAACGACTACAGAACCAAAAGCCAGGACAATTGTAGTGTGGGAAAAAAAAAAACAGAGTTAGAAGTATAAAGAGTGCTTTTTCCCCGTTGGGGTTTGATACACAGAAGTAATTCCCTGCTCCTCCCACAATCCACATAATCTCCTACAGGACCAACAACAAAATAACTCGGTAGGCTGCAAATTTTTATCTGGTTTACAAATTTGGAAAGATGAAAAGCAGGGAGAGAAGCCACCTCTATTTCACAGTCAAAAGCAAAGCCACAGTAAGGACAGCACAGTGAAGTGGACTAACTTAGAAGACAGCTGGTTTTAATTCTTTTACCAAGAGATGTCACTTGCAAGAGTTAAAAGATACAGATTTTCAACAGCAAAGTAAATTTAACAATAGATAAAATACACAGAGATTTTTCCTTCTGCACTTAAAAAAAAGGGCAGAAGTACTACAGATGGTGGTAGGATCACTAAATACTATTTGATATAAAAACATCCTAAAAATTATCAAATCCCAAAGCTCTGCCTACCTCCTTCCAAAGCCAGACTCTCTCCTGAAGTATATACTGGCAAGTCAAATTGCAGCTATCTCCCTACTGCTGCTAAAGCTGCTGCTTCTCTCTTGATCTCTTGATCACTGCAAGTAATTTTACTTTATTTGAACTTCACTGTAGCACTACTTGCTATGAATTTTCACGTTCAAAAAGTATTCTAGTGAAAGCCAAAAGACAACTTTCAAAAAATTACAGTTATTTCTTCCCTCTACCCATAGCACTGGTAAAAGTCTGTGCATTCAATCCCATAGGAATTTCAGATGACTGAAGCATTGTATTTCCTCCATGTGTAATAACCACTGCTCTTATACGTCAGCTGAACGTTGACTAAGGTGAAGTCTGTTTCCTCTCCCTTTCCACAAGCATTTAGACTCTATTTATCATTAAATTTCTTGGCATGGTCTTCACTGGGCAGACTTAAGCATCAACACAACATGAATAATAGCAAATACTTTACTTAAGCCAAAATATGAATTTTAATTTAGACCAGCTCTTACTGACAAAATTTATTAAAAGAGACAACACGCATCCAAAAATCACAGACAATATAAAAAAGAGACTCTCCTCTCAACAGCTGACTTAGTATTTTATGAAGGGTAAAGTTTACTAGACTGAAGATGTTAGGACCAGCACTCTGTCCATTCTCCTTGCTTTCACAGAGAAGCCCTGTAAAATGCCATGCCTCTTTAAGTCTTTACCCTTTCACATAAAATTTACCCTGAAGCATTCCTTTTCCTCCTTTTCAGCCACATACAGTAAGCTTTTCAGCACTTCCCAGTTAGTTATCTAATATTTCTTCATCACAAGTCTTGAAAAACAAAGGTAACAAGAAGTACTGCAGAAGGAGAGCAAGGCTCTGTTACCATTGGCTTGAACAGAATCAAGGAAAGCACTACAGCAGGCAAAACTTCTGTGAAGCATTATGGACTATACTTTGCAGCAACAGCAAGGTGCTGACTCTTGAAGTAGCAGTTACTGCATCAAGTGTCCATACAGGTTCAAAATTCTGCTAGACATAGTAAAAAATGTTAAATGTAGCTATGTTTAAGTTGGAGAGGGGCTGGCTGTCCCCACATAAGGGAATATTCTGGCTCTGTGACCATGCCTAGAAGAAAACCAGCAGCGTGGGAGGCAGGTCATGAGAGTGGGTTACCCTGCACAATGGACAGCGTGCAGCTGGGTGCACAGGAGAGCCCTGGACAGAGGTACTGATGTGCAGAGAAATGGACAGCCCAAGGAGAAGTGCCAGCTTGGGGAAAGGACACATCAGGCAATACATATCCAGGATGCTGCAGAATTAACACAATTCTGCTCTTCAGGGAGACAGCTTTCTAAAATGCACTTTCCCAAGACTTTCATTTTCAGGTTGCTGAATTGAATCTCCCTAATCACTGATTTACAGCTGCAATGTCTAAATAGCACACATTTTTCCTTCAATGCTTTAAAGACCTATTCCAAGGTGAATTCACTAACATCCTATCAAAATACTCAAGTCTTTTACTATAAGTACTTTTTGTACTTACCCCTTGAGCTCTCAGCAAACACAGCTGGAATAACTGAGGAACCTACATACTCAGCTGAAGTCACCACCCACTTTTTACAGATTCCTTAGTTAAAACTTCAACACAACCTGATCAGTCCCTTGTTTCTGATACTCTTCTGTAGTAGCAGAAACACAGATTTTCTTTCTTGGTTCTCACACTTACCCTACCTAACCGGTACATTTTCAAGTATATCATTGCCAGCTGCCTCCAGTTAAGTAGCTGAGGACCAGGCTAGCAGCCTTAATGTTTTTTATTTATAGGAAAGTATGAAATCTAAATAGTGAGTATAGATGAAAATATGGCCTATGTTCACCCATACTTACTTTTCCTACCTGTTGGGTCATTAAACTGTCATCACCTTACTATGAGAAACAATTAGAATCTATACACTTCACCCTCTGTAACTCATTAAATAACCAAACTCTTAAAAACTGAATCAGTTTTTCTAAGAATTTTGGACTTCAGCTAATATATTTTTGAATTTCCAACTATATTCAGCCTGCTTTTTTTCCCATTTTTCTTATCTCCAGAGTTAACTTCAATACCCTGTCCTTCGTACGATAACGGTTTACCCTTCACAATCAGTTTATCAAACTGCCCCCTCCCTTCTCCAAGCAGCCTGGTGTCCACTAACATCCCCAATGGCTCTCCTGAGCTTTAGTCCTCACTACAGGATGGACAGGGAAGTCTGCAGAGCAAACACGGCACTAATGGCCGTCAGCAAAGCAAAACCACTCTTCAAACCTCTCCCATATTAAGTTGAACTAATTTTGAACTCAAGAGATTGAATATCCCACCTACATCAGCAGGCACAGTCACGCGACCATTGAGGGGACACTGATTCTCAAAAGATCTGCAGCCACCTCATTAACAAATCCAGGGCTCCACTGGACGGCCCCCAAAACCATCTCACTCAGGCTAAATATTAAACACCTTAGCACATATGCTTGCTTCCAGAAGTAAAAAAAAAAAATTAAAAAAAAAAAAAAATCACTGCTTCAGAGCACACTACCACTGACACTACTTCATACAAACTACAGTAAATGGAAATTTTTCACAATTCTCCAAGCTGTCTTCTGCTCTTATCATCACATTTCATATTCTGGCAAAAAGAAGAATACATATTCTATTTCTCTTCTTTGTAAGGATTAGGCAAAACATTATTCACTTCTAAATCATTTCTCAAGATCATTTGCTTTCTCCTCATCCTTTTCTTTTTCATTTCTCAGTCAAGTCCTCTACTAAGCCCTCTACTCAACTAGCAAGATAGTCAAGGGCCTCATACATTAATTTTGTGAAGTCTGAAAGGCCTCTAAAGACTTACAACTCTTCTTGTTCACTTCTTCTAGAAAGAGTTGCCTCTGGCATCTCAACTTGTTGCACTCCCTGTTTTTAGCATCTTTCATTGCAGTTCAGTTTCCCTCATTCCTCCCCTCATCCACCCCACCCACAGGGCAACATTAATCCCTGCAGTGATTCCCTACACACTACAATTACACTAGTGATTCCCTACACACCCTTCATACTATATGGTCTACTACCCTTCATGCACACATACGTCCTGGGAAAGCAGACGACCAACAGCTTGCAAGAGTAAGATTTTTTTCTCTTTTCATAACACTACAGTCTAGTTTCAGGTTCTGTTGTCTCCAGCAGTAATGAAAGCACAAGCCCCCTGTTCTAGTACGTGGAGAAGTCAAATTGGCAAGATTTCTCCATCCAACCCATTTCTGCCTTCGAAGGCAGACTTTTTAGCTTCCAAACAAACCACCTTTAACTACAGCATGAAAGGAGCAGGGCATATAGCATCTATCTTTCAAAAAAATAACCACATCTATTCTGGTAAGACAGATCTCCTAGGTAAAAATGTCATTCAGCAAAATAAGCCTGCAACACTTCTCTTTATTATGAGTGATTGGTACACACACATACACAGATGAATCTACCTCTAGCTCAGCTTGAAGAAGAAAGATCTCAAAAAGAAAAAAGACAACATCAATTTACAGAGTATCCATTTCTAGGATTTCCAGGAATTCTTCTATCATCCCACACTACCTTCTTTCAGTCTCCTTTTGCCACACAACTCAATTACTTTGAAAGGCCTAAATAATGACTGAAACAAGCAACTCCAGATGCCTTAAATTTATTACAGCCTCAACTCCAGTAAAGTATTCCTCTATTAATATAGGGAAGAAAGGTAGATAGAGACACTAACCTCTGGCTGACAGCTTTTTGGTGTTGATGATTTTTGCAGCATATTCCTGTGAAGAATTTTTCTTTACACATCTGCGGACCACAGAGAAGGCTCCCCTGCAAGAAAAATAAAGAACGTATGTGCTATGAAACTGAAAATGAGAATATAACAGGAACAATTCCTGTCCCTAGAGTGGACCAGTTTAACGACAGGGCAGAAGACATCGAGAGGAGGGACACAACACCTGAGAATCTGATGAACAATGCATACTTTCTGATCAGCAAAAAACTTAAGTCTACATGGTACTCAAGCCTCCTGAAGACTCCTCAAGCCCCCTCACAGACAGCCCAGTAGGGCGAGCACACTGTGTGGGAAGAGAGAGACCCTCCAGGCACAGAAACAGGACATGAAGGGATTGATAAACAGGAGACAAACAGCCCCAAATGGTGCTGCAAACACTAGCTGGTAAGTCTATCTCCCAGAGACAGCATCCCCGGCAGTCACAGCACAAAACCAGGTCTCATGTCTCCCATGCTCAAGTGCATACTCAATCACAAAATCACTGCAACACTTTGCAGAAGTTACTAGCTTTCTTACATCCCTCAACCACCTGCAAAATGGGGATAAGCATGTACCTATTAATGAAGTGAGTAGAAAATGAAAAGGCTTTGTACATTCTCTCAAGCTGAAACTACTGATATTATTACAACTATTCCAAAGAGAATTACTCTTGGAGAAGAGGTCTGAGAGAGAGGGAAGAAGGATCTGTTAGGAAAAAGAGTGACTACAACAGAGACCAAAGTGAAAAGACAGAGACTGAAAATCCACAGGACTACACAATTAGCACTTGGAAACAGCCCCTTATTTTTTAAAAACAACAAAAAAAACCACCAACCCATGGCAGGTAAAGAACAACAACTAGCTTTACAGGAAAGATCTGAAAAGGGGAAGAACAAATCTGAGAAAACTAGCAGAAAATTCCAAGTTCTTCAGATCAGGAATGTAAACCCACGTCTAGGAACAAATGTCCATATTTCAACTATGAGAGAGGGGAACAGAAGCTGCACAAGGGCCCTACATACAGTTAGTCCTACAGGGAGCCTAAAATAGCTTGAATCCTTCCAATACTGCAGAGTCCTGCCTTTTATCCCCTTCCTCAACCTCTACATACAAACCAATAAGCATCAAGGTGAGCACCAGCACCGGGGCCCGGGCTTGGTGACACACAGCTGCAGCAGTGTGGGGAGGGACAGGGACACGGGGCTGGAGAAAAGAGATGCAGCAGAGCCCAGCAGTTGGTGCAGGAAGGGAGGGAGCGAGCAGCAGCACCCAGGAAAGCACTGTCCCCATAATCCTGCTCTGGCCCTTTCTGCGCTCCTTTCCTGCCCAACTGCGCTCCCCTGCAAAGCCCTGTCCTAGGGTGCAGTAGCAAGTCTGCCAATGCGGAGACAAGTGCGGAGAGAGGGAGGGAAGAAGCGAGGAAGCGGGGAGGGAGGAGAAGCGCGGTGCAGCAGCACCTGGTCCTTTCACAGGGACAAGGAAGTAGGGACTGAAGCATCGCGGAGTGCCTTTAACAGTGTCGCGTCCCAGCGCAGAAACAGTTGAAGAGAACGGCGACGTGTAGCTGGGAGATGGTGCGGGAAGGAGAACGGGGCAGCCAGGTCCTGAGAGAGGAAAGGAGGGAAGAGAGGAAATCTCGGGGTGCAACAGGAGCGTGCAGCCCCAGACAGGCTGCAGGGACACCCGCTGCGGCGGGGCGACCCAGGAGGACAGGAACACCTTTTCCCTCCGGCGGCTGTGCCGCTGGGGTGGACGGGGGGCTGGAGAACAGGATTACAGCGCGACTGCTAATCCTTCTCCGGCTCCCGGGAGAGCCGGGTCGCCGGCACAGCGGTCCCGGTAGCGCCGGTGGGTCCCGGGGCCGGGGCGGGCGGCGGGGCGCGGCGCGGGGCGCACAGCAGGCTCCGTACTTGCCAAGCTCCTCGTAGAGCTGGTACTCGTCGGTGAAGCGGGTGCACGTTGCCGTGGTGGCCATGTTCGGGCTGCGGGAGGCTCAGCGTCGCTGGGGCATGGGGCAGGGCGGCGGGGACGGGCCGGGCGGGCGCGCTGCTCGGCGGCCTTCCTCCTGGCTCGGCGGGGCGGCGCGGGCTCCCCCGGCGCCCGGCTCGGC
>VZUA01025409.1:0-10603 GCA_013401035.1 Horornis vulcanius | reverse complement strand
GGTAGCAGCCGCCCGGCTCGCTCCGGCCGCTCCGTGCGCGGGGAGGGAGAGGCGGCAGCTCCTGGCCGCCGCCGCCCGTCCCGACCGCAGTCAGAGCCCGGCGCACAGCGTAGGGAGCCGCGACCGGGGGAAGCGGGGCCTCAAGCCTTTCTGCGGATCCACCTCAAAGTTGGGCCCTGTACTCCCGGGCGCTGTCAGGCTGCCCGACCTTGGGGACGCCTGTGGAAGTCCCCGAGGAAATGAACCATCTGGTGCAGAGGTAAAGCGGTAACACGCGAAATGGCTTGAAGCTGTCAGTGAGAACCGGTGTTCGCACACACGCGTGGTTTATGGTGATGGGACTTGGACGCGGAAGACAAACAGAAATCATCAGTCTCCCAACTACAAAAGAAAAACCAGCCTCTGTTCCGTCTCTACTAGCACAGCGTCTGAGAGTGCTGCTGCAGTGCCTTCATAAGCAAGTTTGTTTTCTCCTTTTACTTGAGTCTGTCTCTGTCTGAACAATTGCCAAATCTGCTTAATATGCAGATTTATATAGGGCAGTCACTGATCCAGCCAGAGAGGGAAGGGCTGCTCTGGCCTCTCCTGCGTGACTGGGAGTGCAAGCTGTGTTAAGAACATTCAGGGAGACAGATGAGTGTACCATAAGCCAGAAGTAGCATTAAACTGATCTGAAAATTAAGAGTACTGGATAAGTACCATATATTTCTGCGCCGTGTCTGGACTATGAAATCATCGTGTTATTCAATCATATGAAAAGCAGTGACAGCAGCCACCTGCATATCCCCCCTGCTCCCTGTCTCCAGGTTAAATGCAGCTAGCCCAGTGCTGCAAAGACTACACCAAAGTGATGCAGTGGGCAAAAATTCCCTCCTCCTATGCAGAAAGTAGATAGCAAAAGTAGGACAACATAACAGTAGCATTACAACAAAGCAATACCTCTAGAAGGTGATTATGAAACAACAGCATTCTGCGTCTTACACCATTGCCAGCATTTAAACCTGGAAACCTGCTGACACAGCTGTGTAATTCAGAGAACCAACAAATGATCTATCCAACAGGTATCACTTGATCGTGCTCCTGCCAAGATAAAACTGTTCCAACAGCCTCATTTGGTGGTCCACCAGTTTCTTTAACAGAACAGTTGCAGCCAAGGAGGAAAGCCATGAGTTTGACAACTCATGGTCCTTACCAGGGGAATTGGCCGATAACATGAAATTCAAGTGGGAGGTTATATATACAGAGGTGGGCAATGTTGCTGATACACAACCTGCACTGCATTTCCACCACCCAAAATGACATTAGATGTCCTTAGTGCAGGAAAAGTGACCTGTTAAGTTTGTGCATCAGCAGCCAGAGGGAGTGAATCTTACTTTTATGCAGAGGAAAGCAGCCGAGCCATGACCAAAAAGTACAGCAACAGGAGAGGTTTACCTAAAGTTATGTATTAAACCGAGAGCTAGTCTGCAGTTGAAAACTGTTTTAACTGGACTCCAGGAGTGTTCTGTGCTCTACACAAAGTACCCCACGATATTTAAGAAGCTCTGATAGCAGTGATCTTATAAAAATACACGAGGAATGTAAAAAGAGGGAGACAGAAGAGGACATTTCTCATCTTCAAGAGCTACAAGGAAAAGTGAAGTCTGAAAATCAGAAAGGGAACAGAGGAGTAAGTGTGTAAAGAAAAGCTAACCATGTGTTCTGCATAGCAAGTGCTACAGAAACAGATTGCTAACTGAGAAACTTGTGTTAAGTGAGAAGTGGGATATAAATTGAGTGACAGACTTGATTAAACCAAGTACTGAGTGGGAGACTAAATTATGGGAGTAGAGTTTTTAAAAGGAATGTAGACAAAATGAAGCAGGAGGAGGGGTGGCAATATGGATAAGAGAGTATTGTGTCAACAGAAAGAAATATTGATATTCTGGCTGACATTCTAGTCTACTTGTACTGAGAGCAAAACTGCAAACAGAGGTGAATCTGGATGGTGCCTGGTCAGAATAACATCTGAACAGTAAGAAAGAGTTTTGAGAACCTGTGCACTAGTAATGGGAGAGTCAGCTAATGAACAGTAAGTAAAATCCTGACCTGAGTTATATGCAGAATTGAAATCTGGAAGTAATGCTTTGCTTTTAGTACTAGCCAGCTGCAGATTTCACACTAGCACAGTGGCAGTTTTGGTCTCTATCTTTGAAGCAGCACAGTTTGGCTTGTACAGTACTCTGAACTGTCAGGGATCTGTGAGGTAATAATCTGATTTTAATAACTGGAGCTGAGTAAGAGGCACTAAAGAAAGTAAGTAAAATGCAAAGGATTTAATGCAAAGCCCATGGGCGTAAATGGACATTTCCTCTGATGTTAATGGACTTCAGATCAGGCCCATCTGTCCATGGAGCCTAAGGTTAGGTTTGGTATGTTGAAGAATGTCTGTGGGAAGGCAATAACACAAAAGCGTTGGTCTTTAGGGAAGCAGAGTGAAGGACTTAAAAAATATTTCACAGAAACTAACTGGAATCCAAACCACTGTGGAAAATGGGAAGGATGGTGGAGAAGATGCACGATAGCATCTTTCCAGCAAGGTTGAACAAGCCCAAGGGCAGCATGTATCAGTGTGCTGAGTGGAGCAGTGCTGGCTAGTACCAGACAGGAAGAAGGGGTGTTAGCAAAAGTAAAGGATAGGGTAAGAATGGCTGGAGTTAGAAATCAGCCTGGGAGGTTGAAAGCAAGTAGCAAAAAAGAAATATGCAGTAAAGAAAGTGGGTAGGCATATTTTTTAAATAGACATTTCTGGGTTTCTGCTATTAACTTGGGGTCGCACAAAGAATCAGCCAATTTTTCTCTCTATGCCTCTCCTCTCCAGCCTGCCTCTTTGAACTGAATAGCTCCAGGTAGGTCTTACCTCTCATGGAGATATTACAGGGCATAAAATTCAACCTGCCCTGCTATTGTGTGGGGCTTCCTGACACTACTTTAGTATAGTAACAAATGAAAATGCAAATCAAAACATCCAAACATCTAAAATTGTGTGAAATATTCCATCATCTTCAAATGAGAGATTTTTTAGCAGGTAAGGAAAAGTTTTGAAATTCTTAACTATTATTTTGCATCTGAATCTACAAAGAAATATGCAAAGAGTTGCCTAAATGAAGCATCATTTTGTCATTACTGTTCATGGACTCATATTCACGTTTACAGAAAAAAGCCCGCGTATTTTCATAGGTGATGGTTCATGTTGGCTATACAAAAATATTTTTTTTTTTTTTTTTACTTAAGCCATTCATCTACCAAGAAAATCAATTTTTTTTAATGTGCCTGGTTGTTCTCTTCCTTCTCCCAAACTGATATTCATTTTCTACCTCTGAGGATTTATAAGTGAGGCTGATAAAAATAAAAAGTAGCATGCATAGAAAGAAGATTGGAAGGAGAGGAACTTTTTAGTGAATGAATATAAAATTGATATTTGAAATAAACTATAGAGTTCTGGAGAGAAGCAAATATTAAATTACCCTATTAGTAGGGACTATTCAGCCATCCATCTAGTTTAGTGTCTTGTCTTCAGTAGTGACCTATTCCAGATGATAAATGTAAGGGAGGAGGAAGAGAAGGGTATGCAAGGAAGACAGAGAAGAAAAAGGGAAAGGAATCAAAGCAGACCAATAAAGAAATCCGTGTAACTATGAGCCATGTGCATATTGCGTGCTTCTTGATTAGAGAGTGGCTTTCTTCCTGACCCCAAGCTGATGATCAAAATATGCCCTGAAGCACCAGGATTGGTAGCCCCTGTAATTTTGATCCTAGCTTGTGTCAGTGCACATGCTATTCTGTTTCATGTCAACGCCTAATCCTTTTTGATAGTTACTAAGCTATTTAAGTCAATAATATCCCATGGCTCTGAGTGTCGCATGTTAATTATATGGCTCATAAAACATATAACCTGATCTCACTGCAAATTTGTTCTATTTTAATGTCTCTGAGTGCTTTCTACTGTTACGAGACAGGGTCAGTAGGTAGTGTGACCAAGTGGCCAGCCCTGTTCTGTACATCTCTGCTCTTTAGTGCTGTGGGTCACTGGCCCACGAGCTCAGACCAAGGCAGGGGCAGCTGTGTCTGTCACGGTCCCAGTGCCTGGGTGCCTCTGGGCCGGCTCTGTGTACCTGCTGGCAGACTGCCTGCTTCCCCAGCCCCCCTAGTGAGCCATGGGGACACACTGGGATTTTTCCAAAGCACCTAGATACAAGGTATATTCCTCTCAGCTTGAAGAGCTTGCAACTTTGGATTTCAGAAGCGCGGGCTAGGTCCCCAACTAGGAAGAGGAAGCATTTGGTCCACATTCAGCATATTTAACTGTCAAAAGCTCACTCCACACTATCTATTCTCTAGAGCCTTATCCTACCTTAATAAGGGCTCAATATCAGGTTTATTGACTGATTTCACAAGCTGTTCTGGATTCCTGCACAACTACATACGATATAGGCAAAGCCTAGTGGAAGATGACCCATGGATAGTGTGGAAGAGCCGAGTACTTCACCCACAGAGCCATATAGAAGAGCCTACAGCAGCCTGATCTTATGTTTCTCATTTCATGAAAATCTAAGACCCTTCAATACTAGCATGAGCTCTAGGTTAGAAACTGAGTGAGCTCCAGAAGACTCACCTTTCCAGATACCTTTTGGAAACTTTCTTTGCTAGAGAGACATCACTAAACAATTTTTGAATGCTGAACTGCCATGTCTACTGGTGGCTCTCTTAACTGATCAGTTTTACAACATATTATGCTTTTATCACATCTAAATTATCCTTTGAAATTTATCCATAGGACCCTACAGAAAACAGAAAGGAACTTCCTCTAGTTCTGTATCTATAAGAATATTAATAATAATGCATTAAACCCCCCCAATTTTCACTCTGTCTTCTTGAAAGTGACCAATATCAATTGTTAATCAGGTGAAAAGCAGGGTTTCCCACCACTTTTATGGCAACAAGGTCATGTTCCACAAGCTCCTTTAATCACTATCCAGTAACAGTAACTGGTATGCTAAAATCACTGTCAGATGAGGTTAGCCTCAAAACATTTAATTTCTGTTGCCTTCCTTGGTGGATGGATGACAGAGAAACAGACTTTCCTGCTTCACCAGAGGAAGTGAACAGATCCATATGACCAGTGCCCAGTTTAGCTTAATAGTGACTCCGGGCAGCTCTGCTGTCACTGAAGAGTTACTCTGTGGGTATACGATAGTGGGGAAACATCTTGAACATTCATTTGAATATGGCCATCGCAGTGGAATGTTCAGGGGCTATTTTAAGATTAACACTGTTTGTTTAAACAAGATGGCATGACTCAATGACTGTTACGTAAAGGATGGACACAGATTTCTCCCTATATCCCAGATATCTCCACCAACTTAAAATACTGCATGGAATTGTACATCTACTATGCTAAATGGTCCTGATTACTGAATGAACACTGAAAACTAATGCCACATCCTGGAATGGAGCCTCCCTCTTTTTAAAATAAGGTCCCTGTCAAAGGAAAGGCTAATATTGCAAAAAAGATGATGGATGGGTAGGCCACAAGAGCTGAATGCTGCCTTTCAGAATGTTGAGAAGAATATGAACAAGTAACTCCCTCATTGCTGGGGTTCACCCATAACCAAAAGGAATGAGAAACGAGCAGTTTGGTTTCTGGTGATCAGTCAATGCGATCTATTGCTACTGCTGAAAGAAAAGACTTCCATTTAGTGCCAGCTGCAACAAATTTTGTTTATTTGCCTTTTAAAATGGAGCACAGATCACTGAGAGAACCACAAGTTTAACTCTCACAACCAAAGCCATCAAAAGATTTGGCTATTACCAGCTCTATTTGAATTCAATTCAAATTAAGATAAAGTAATGTATCCCACACTATCCATTTTGCCATCTTGTCATCTCAATTGAATTTATGGCACAGTCCTTGGAGAAATACTAAATTCTTACATTGAGTTTTCTGTTAGATCTTGATTTAAATGGCTGTGGATTATTGTCCCAGAATAAAAGTGCTGAACACCAAAGATACCCTGAAGTGTGTGCAGACTCTTGAGCTTACAAAGAGACCAAATCATTCCCTTGGGGAATTTGCTGTCATTTAGTATATTGATGGATCAATCTCAAACTGCAGTCTGTTCAGAACGAGGCATCTGTCTGGTCTTGTTTGGTAAAATACTGTGCATGTCTGGTAGCATGTCATTGACTGATTAGGTTTAAACTCAAACCATAGCTCCCTACCAATTAAACGTCAAACCATGACTGGAGTTATTTAATGTCAGCACAGAAGAATAGAAAGCTATTAAAAAAAATACAAGGGTTTATTATTAATTTTCTTAAACTTGCAGTTTGAAAGTTTTTGGTTTAGGCAAGGAACACCCTGTGCTCCTTGCCCTCATGAGAGTGCTCAATTATAATATGTAACATGACAGAATCATCCAGCACTGGGATTCTCAAACCTTTTTATCCTGAGAGATTACTCCAAATCTGGGAGACATTACAAACAACATTTAATCATCAAAGCTCCTGGTCCATTATAATCCATGAAATAGTGTACTTCCACAGCACAAACGTCACTGCCAAAATTGGCATGAACTGGCCCCTCCTGGCAATCTCAGGAAGTCAGCGTTTACAGAGCCTGTGTTTTCCTGTCATCACCAGACAGAAGTCCTTTCAAATTTAGGACTAAGGCAGGAAGGGTGTATTTTCACTAACAATGTCCACAGTACAAGTACAAAGGAGTAGATGCAGAAGCAATGTCTCCAGAGTATTTCACCATCACTTTCACCAGCACAAAACTCTCAAATAACATCTGTTAGCAGAAAACACTGGTTTTCCTTTCTTTCTTCTTTGAATCCTCTTGGTCCAGTGTTTTACCTCCTCAGTTTAAACAGTAACTGTTTAAAGATGACCTTGACATTTTTAAAAGAGCCTGTAAAACCTCTCCACTGTAAAACAGCCAATTTAACATTTATGCATAAATTTAAAAAAATAAACATTTTAACCAAAATTGCCTGAATGTTTACACAATGGGAGAGATGGCTCACAGGACTCTTCAAAGAACATTGGCAGTAATTTTCTACCCTGAGTAAAATAAATTAATTAACACACACATCCTGTTTCACATCAAAAGAAAATCTGGCTCCAAGGAGCAATCCAAAGGAGAGGGCCTGTGAATGTTTACAAATACAGCCTGAGCCAACAAGAGCAGCAAGAGGGTATTTGGGAACCACAACAAAACCTCCACCCAGCAGCTGGACTCTAGCTTCTCCAGGTTTCAGTTCTGTCTGTGTGTAACAAATAGGGAGCACACAGTGAGAAAGACAGGCCTAATTTCCCAGCCAGAGCAATAGTAAAATAATGATTTACACTGTCCATTACAGTCACAAAACCTGTGGGAATAAGTGAAGTAAATCATGTTTTACAATGAGAGAAATGAGCCAGAGAGTGGGATACTGACTCTCTCATGACCTCATGTATCCTGGGAAGGCAGAATTTAGGTTGTTCCTCCCACATGAACAGATAGAGATGCTTTCCTGTGGATCTTGATTTTGGGTGAAGGTAATGCAGTGGTGCCACTCTGAATTAAACGTGCAGCTCGCATCAAATTTCTCCCCAAAATTATGCCTCAGCATGGAGTGTCATTCACAATTAAAAACTCACTAAACCTTTCTTATGTTCCTGCATCTCATTTTTATGGAGTAGCTGTGGCTGCTACTGCTTTCTGCGCCTCCTTCTGAGTGCACTTTGTTCCTTGTATCTTGTTAATAAAAATAAAATGCAAAAGAAAAAAAGATGGTTCTTGACAGGTTAAAAAAATTACACCCAACATCTGTCAGTTTGAGTTGGGATCCCCATTAAGAATCCACTACTGTGAGTCTGCAGTGACACAGACTTCCTGCCTTTGAAGGGCAGTAGGCAAACACACCTGACTGTGTGGAAACACAAATATTTGCACATTCAGAAGCCCTCAAGTATCTAATTTCTATACTGCAGAGGAGGGTGTTATTTCCATGTTTAATGACCTTATGTTACATTTGAGAAGCACCAGTGAAAAAATACATCCCAGCAAGGGAATAAAATGCTAGCTCGTGGCTGTTTGTTTCTTGAATCACAGAAGTGTGTGCATGTGCATGAAGCAGAACTGTGCTTCTGATCACGAAGATGTGGATAAGGCAACTCATGCTGAGGTGTGCACGTGTAATTGTGACTGGATGGTGCACAGGCCAGGTGGATGTAGGTACCACGGTCCCACAAATGGGAACAAAAGCAGAGATATCATAAACTGCAAGGAAAAATGGAAGGTGTTTTTACATTTATATTCCAAGACACACAATACGTGTAAAGGCCAAGGATCCAGAAAGAATAGGGAGGAACTGACTTAGAGTGAGCTCCATACAGCAAACAAGGATAGGCTAGGGTGTGTCAGAGAGAGAGTGACAAAGCATTTTATGTTTACATGAGAAAATAAATGCTGCCAATACAACTAAGAGCCAAACTCCATTTAGCTTTTGCTTCTGAGTGAGTTTGGAATAGGATATGCACTCTGTGATCCCACGCAGCTGTAACATTTGGCTGTCATTCTTACAGGAAAAGCAAGCTCCCCGTGGAAATCACACCTGCTGGCTATAACTAAAATCCACAGAACTAACATCTGTCTCAGCTTTGGCATCTGTCTCTATTCCTAGACATACACAGAGGTAGGTGAAAGCACAATCTGGACTGTCCCTGACTCCACTGGATGATCCTCAAGTCCAGGAGCTAGGGTAATTGATGAATGAATGATGCCAGTTGAGGACTTGAAAGTCCCATGCCTAGCCCACACTTCCCTTTGTCAAGAGAGAATGGGGGAGTTAAAAGCTTAGTTGTATTGCATGTCAGTAGAAATATTATTTCAGAGTGAAACTCAGGAGTTTTACAGGAACACACAAAATGTTTGAAACTCCCACGTGATTCCATTTCTCTTGTTTTAGAAGAGCTTCATATCATATTCATATTTTTCTGTCAACAACTTAGATGTTTCTAAACCTAAATATTGCCTATTTATTTAAATCTATACCTTCATCCTTTTGTCTCAAGGGTCTAATCCTCTTGTTTACTTGGGATGGTGTGCATTTCTTGGTAACTGAAACTTTATCTTTTTCTAAAGCATATTTACCGAGACTGATACCACAAAGGTGACTGCCTAGATCCGCAGTTCTTTTCTGTATGTGAAACAATGTGATGGACGCAGTTTTCAGCTAAGATTACCACTCAGCTGATTTAGAGATGAGGCCTTCTTATGGACACCGTGCAGACTTTGAGCATTAAATTTATTATTTATTTGTCTCTGTTCACCTGCTAACAGGCCAAACCTTACAGAAATCATCTCAATGCTGGAGATTAGAATCTAGCCTCCTGTATTTCCAACACTTTTCTGAAGCTAGAACTTTGTTAGTTATAAAGTGTATAGCCAGAACAATAGCAAATGTTGTATTAAGTGAAAAGGATATGCAAGTGGTTTTTGGTTGCCTCAAGTCTACCTTCACAACACATTAGCATAAAGCTTTGCTCAAACACACAACACGTGGTTGCTCTGGCCTTGGGCTGGTACAAAGACAAGGCCCAGCAACAACGACATTCACAGTCCAAGTTTGCAGCATAACTTCTCCAGTTGCCAGCACTGGCTCAGTCAATAACATACTGCACATGCTGGGCTTGTGTACCACACTGTCCATGTGTGTTGCTCCTGGGACTATTTTTGATTCTGAAACTGTTTTAGGAACAGGAGCACAGGACAAATGACATTCAGGACTCATCTCCAGCTTTCAGCTCCACCTTGGAAGCAGGCATGCCCTTTGGGAATGGTGCTTGTGGGGACCCATCCTCATGTAAGTCCACCAGAACAACCAAGAGGGAAGGGAAACACTGCTGAGTTCTTACTCCATATGTATGGTATAGGGACATTTCCTAGCAGTAAGTATTTAAGATGCAGCAGGAGAAAAGATGCAAGCTGCATACAGCTGAAACAGATGTGGGACATCTGAGTGAAGGGTGAGGAGGAGAAAAAGTATCAGTGACTATTGGAACAGTCCTGCTACTACTGACTCATAAGCAAAAAGAGGCCACTGTGGGAAAAATTGCAATCCGTTGCCAATGCAATTTAGCATTCATAGAACATNTTGTATCTTGTTAATAAAAATAAAATGCAAAAGAAAAAAAGATGGTTCTTGACAGGTTAAAAAAATTACACCCAACATCTGTCAGTTTGAGTTGGGATCCCCATTAAGAATCCACTACTGTGAGTCTGCAGTGACACAGACTTCCTGCCTTTGAAGGGCAGTAGGCAAACACACCTGACTGTGTGGAAACACAAATATTTGCACATTCAGAAGCCCTCAAGTATCTAATTTCTATACTGCAGAGGAGGGTGTTATTTCCATGTTTAATGACCTTATGTTACATTTGAGAAGCACCAGTGAAAAAATACATCCCAGCAAGGGAATAAAATGCTAGCTCGTGGCTGTTTGTTTCTTGAATCACAGAAGTGTGTGCACGTGCATGAAGCAGAACTGTGCTGATCACGAAGATGTGGATAAGGCAA
>VZUA01025403.1:14205-25831 GCA_013401035.1 Horornis vulcanius | reverse complement strand
AAAAGTCTATGTACTTACAGCAAATTGTACATTTTTCATTTGCATTCAGTTTTAGGTTTTTTAAATTCTGTGAGCAAAAGCTCTGTGCACAGTTTAAGGCAAACAAAACAGTTTCAAGGAAAATGAAGGAAAAGAGGCTGATTGTATTTAAAAGATTTATAGTCAGGATCTTATCCCAAATAATTATGAATGCATCAATTATACACTTCTTAGTAAAGAGAAAGGTTGATTAGTACTGATATCCTATTCCTTTAAATTTGATCTGTTTTGATCATTAGTGTTTCAGGTTACCTGTAAACAGGGGCAGCAACATGTCTCCAGAGAGGAAAGAAAAATACTTCTTGGCTTATGTCATGGGTGTGATACCTCTTGGGGAATGTTGTTTTTAAGCTTATCACAACCAAGGTACTGGCTGATGAAGGGACAACTTAGAGTAGTGAACGCCAAAATCAAATTCAGTATTCGGAACTTTGGGCAAAATGATAATGCAATCAAGAATTCAATTTATAAAGCATGGGTTAATAATTCTGTCTTAAATGGAACTGTTTTGAAAGCCATAAAGGAAAAGTAAGTCAACAGCCAAAAAACCCAGACATTAACATAGAATGTTTTCCTCCCTTCAAGAAATTCTGTTACTTCAGTGGAACAGGATTAGGCCACTGGCTCTGTAAATGTAGCCATGCAAATGTATTGTCTCTTTGTACTAATATAGATATCTGGCAANGAAAAGTAATTTAAGTGGATGACTGAACACTCAGACATTTTTTAGACATTTCTTAGACATTTTTTACAATTAACAGTGAGGTAAAAATTTCTTCTTTAGAAACATCAAACTATGATCTGAAATCTGTAATTCTCATATATGAAAATTCAGAATGTGTATTAACAAAAAAAAAATGTCATGAAAGCTACTGATTTTGCTTTCTCAGTTTCTAGCCCTAAATTTTTGTTTCCTATTCATCCATTGGCTAGTAAAAACGAGCAAAAGGTGGAATCTCCCAACTTGCATCCTTACATCAAAATACTACAGATGAGTAAGAAAAAGCTCCATTTCTCCTACAGCAAATCTTTTAAACTCCAGTTAGCAGTAGAAATATTACCCAGTAAGCAGCTAGGTACTCAACAGCTCTTGGGAATACAAGTTTTCTAGAACTCAAGTTCATAAAGCCACAAATTATCTCAAGTTGGCCAGAAAACATAGGGAGACATAGGGACAGAGTCCAAATCCCTACTCCTCACAGGACTACGCAAGAGTAAAACATAAGCCTAAGGGTGTTGTCCAGATGTTCCTTGAACTTCATACAGGGAGTCCTGAAACTCCATTCAAATAAAAGACACCATTAACAGGAGAATTTTGGAATTCAGGATAGTTCTTGCAATTTGCAGACAATCTGGAAGCAAATGCTTAGCATTTGGGAACCCAGAACTCTGCTTAAGGAATTTTAAGGAGTTTAAACTCAGCTTCCCCCAGTTCCTGTTTGCTTTGTGGGGTTTTTTTGAGAGCCCCTGGTTATTCCTTCATTTCCCCATATTAACACTTCCATGTTTTCATACTCAAGTCTATAGTACCATTACAAACATACAGAACAAATCAGTGGAGTTCTTATGTCTTTTCTTATTTTAGTACCTGTTTTCCCAGTATGTTCAGAGTTTCATCAGATTTTAAAGAAATATATAAAACAGAGGAAAAGCAGAAGATGGAGGCAGAAAATAAAACTTGCTATGAAGTAGGACCACTCCACAATTGATTTAAGCACACCAAGCCTCATGATACTTAGACCTTGGTACAACCATGGTGCAAATCTAGCACAATCAATAGCAGAAGCAAAGCATTTAGACACAGGACATCACAATTCAAGTTCTCAATTGAGTGCCAAGTTTATATCAAACTTTCAATGGAAACACCGCAAAATCAAAAGCATTTATACACTAAGAAATTAGTGGTATGATGGTTCTGAGAACTTGCAAACCCTGACTGTTTAGCAGTGGTTAGCTACTTGGTGTTGACAAATCTTATATACTATAAATAGATGTAAATTTATATATATTACTGTAAAGGTGTAATTGTGACTGTTGTAAAGTATACAAAAGCAAGCAAATGAGTGAGCAAGGTATCCCATTCACACTTCTCTTAACTTCCGAGTGCATAAACACAAGACTTTGAGCAGTTATAAAAAGTGGCTCACTAACTTCTATTAAATTATGAAATCTATGTAGAGCTCATATTTTTAGGAATCCTTTTGCAATACCAGAATGCCAAGACAGTTTTCTGGACCACAATATTTATAAAGATAGCTACCTCATTAACTGTAATTCTCAAAAAGCTGTTCTATCATTTCTTTCCTAGTTCCTGAAGTGGTTCACCCAGCATCTGGAAACAAAGATACATGTATTGCTTAGTGGCTTCTGATGCATATTTGGTAAATTAAAATCACCTCTAAAACCAAAAATCAAGATGCTTTCAGTAAGATTATAAATACTTATGATTCTGAATACAAAGGACCAATTATAGGAGTCAATCTGAATACAATTCCTGGAAGCCTCAGAAGCATACTCTGTGTTATTGGCAGTACTGCTTTGAATCTGATTGTTCTGCTCTTGGAGTAAGTTGCACTTATGACTGCTAAAAACCCCTGAATTTCAAGTTAACCAAATTTTACTGAACTTGGCAAGAAGCATGGGCATAGGAAAAGGATGTTTCATATCAGTTTTTCAAACAGAACACATCCATCACAGTTTTTGGAAAATAAAAATTTATTAACTGTATCAAACAACATATAAAATGACAAATAAAAAGTCCAGGGTGCATGAGTCATTAACATATGTGCAATCTTGTCATATGCCCTTATTTTCCATTGGAGCTGGCTGGAATTAACACTGTGGCAACCTGTGCTGGCTCTTGGGCAGGTAGGAGGTAAAGGAAGAAGGTATATGAGACGAGACCTGCTCTGCAAAGCTGTCTATGAAACACAGTGACTGCTGCAGTGAAATGACTGAGTGTTTTATCCCATACTGCTTTGCAGTGCCTGCATTTGCTAAATCAGGATGCTCAATCTTCAAGGTAAACTATTCAAGTATGCCTTTTCTCCAGCATGTTGTGTCACAAAGGCCAAACAGACCTATGGAAAATATCTACCCTTCTCTTTCTTTTTCTTTCTTCTAAACATCATCTGCTTCTTCTCAGGCAAGGTCACTGATTANCAATTCAAGAAACATGGCAGTAAGTGACTGAACAGTCAGCAATCTGTTCAGAAAGGGCAGAGACCTCTAAGAAGGTTCTTCAGAGCAGCTGGAGTTCACCCAGACATGTTACCAGCCCTTCCACTATGAGCACTTCTCCAGAGCTGATAAAGGTGAGGCAGCAGCATACTGTAAAAGGAAGAGAAGTAAAAGAGGCCTTCCACACTCTCAGCATTTAAAGAATACTTGCTGAAAAATGCTGACAGTGTCCTGAAGATAAAAGGGGATGTTCATTCAAAGATCAACCTGAAAATCCATGAATGGAAATGGATAGCTGCTATTGTTTAATTCAGTGAGCAGCTTTTCTGAACCAACATCAAAATGGCTCTGTTTCCCTGAATAAAAAAAAAAAGATGTTTTGAATTTGCTTTACTCTCAGAAAGCAAGGGACTGCAAATATGAAGGTTCTACTACATGTATACATTTTATTCACAGGAAACATGGTTTTAGCAAACAATTACAAGACTACTTTTAACAATCTTGTTACTCATCTGTTTTAATGGCATACTAAGGTGTCAGTTTCACTGCCATTGTTTTTGCCCTTACATGCAAAGAACTGATATTTAGTCACAGAAATTCTACATGCCCACATATATTTATCTATATTTAGCACACATTTATGAATATTGGGTATGGTGTATTTCATCTTTTGGGGTTTTTTTTACTTAAAATTGAGAGTGCATATAGGAGTGCTAAAATAAACTGGCTATTTTCTTTGTTTCCTGTCACCTTGTAATCAGACACTACTCTAAGAGAGCGATGAAAGAACTGAAGAGAATGAACAAGTTCTTAGAGGTGAGGAAAAAAAACAAACAAAACAAACTAGCAGAAGTAGCATATAAAAACAAACTTACCTGGGCCTTTTAGCTTTTTCAGCTGGTCTTTGGGTTTATGAAGTACTCCTGACTTCCATTCACGTACATCTCCTGATTCCTCTGTGTAAACCTTCTTAACAAGCTTGTTGTCCATATCCACTTCACAGGTTCTTTTCCTTCTCTTTTTTGAGGTCGTATGTCCAATGGTCATGGAATTCTAATTTTTCTTAGCATCCAAACTCTGTATACTGGCTAACAGAACCTCAGTTTTTCCACCAGCAGTTTCCTTTCAATTGAATGCTTTATTCTTTTTCCCTGATGTGACATTGTTACTCATTCCTCTCATCACAACCTCTCCATCTTACACGTGCAATGTCCAAAAACCACCTTAGTTCTTGTGAGAATGCTGCAGCCTGGCCTGCGCCCACTATCCCTGAGGACTGAAGCATGCTATTTTCCTGGAATATGGAGGTCCAGTAACTCCACACAGAGTAAAGCCCTTAAGCTCAAGTAGATCCAAACATGCAGAGTATTTTAAAAGGTTGAGAAAAGCCTGCATTCATCACTGGAAGTGATGAGATCTGGAGTTTGATGAAAACTGGAGTTTGAGATTGGGTGCAGGTTGATTACAGCCAAAGGATCAGCAGATTGTGAAATTCTTGAAGAACAGTAAATCTGTTTCTCTTAGTAAATACGTAACATATCAACTGTGAAGGCATCTTACCACTGCTGGAACAGACATCTTTTTCTATGTGTGAGGGCATTTTAACTCAACCTGTGTAAACTCTGGGTGTTTCCTAGCAAGACCCGGAATGGACTTTGTGCTTGCACGTGCTGAAAAAACACAAGCATTACTTTTTAGTGTCAACTCCCAGACCAAGGAACCTGTTTTTCTGGATTTTTAATTCAAACTATGCAGCATAACCAAGACACTGCAGAAATATAATTCTGAATTCAATACAATTTGTGTTAGACATAGCAAGAGTACTGTAAAGATACAAAGAAAGCAAGAGCCCTGTAGCTAACCTTACCATTTTCTATGACATAATAGTATTACTTCTTCCTAAATATGCACATACCCCCCCCAAAAAATCCTGAATATTTATGCATGGGACATGACAGCCACAATGTATGCAAAGTTGTTATAAACACAGTTTCATATTTAAACATGGCCTTTTCCTCTTTGGACAACAGAGGAATTGCAAGTATCTCTGAAAATGTTACTAAAACAAATCACTAGTGCTGAAAACTAACACATTGGATTCAACAATCCTGGCGTAGGAGATGTGAAATAAAAGGATGAGCCACTGATTTACAGTATCACAAGAGGCCTGGGAAACCCCTTTCAATAGTATTCCTTATGTGAGAGAATGCCCTGCTGCAGCACTGAAGGAATGCCAGAACATTTACTCCCTACAGTTTATCCTCAAAACAAACCTTGGAGATCTATGAAGATCTTTTCTTTCTGCATTTTGACTATTTTATCTGAACTGAGGAACTGTTCAGAAAGTGACAAAGATGGACTAGGTTAAATGCTGTAACATGGTACTTATTCACACTACATTAGGCAGAGGAACACTAAAATTAGGCATAAAATTTTATTCCCTTGGTAATATCCTCCAGTATTGGCTAGAGACAGGAGTAAAAAAAGGGATTTCCCTTGGAAAAATAAAGCAAGCTGTTGATATGAAATATAAATATTGCAGTATTATATCTGCAATAGTATCACTATTTCTATTGAGGGGATGGGACATGAGGGAGATGACATCTCCAGAAAGCCTGGAAAAATTAGCCATTCAGTGAACAGTCTAAAGTATTTTTTGAATGGCAATATTCTGCCCGTAAACAATCTCATTAATAACAAAATCTTGAGAGAGTGAGGAGATGTTTTCTTTTGATTTTACTGGAGCTGCATGAGAAATTTGTTTGGCCTGTCCTTCTACACAATGATATTACAAGCCTGTTCCAAAGCTCACTGCTCTCTTTTCTTTGGGGTCAGAAGCAGGATTGTGCAAAGTAGGAACAAAGTAGTAGCCTTTTTTAAATCCCTCATAAAAATACTTTTCCTTAAATTGCTGCTTTGCCTTAATTCTCTTCACTACTGCACCAAGCAAGGGACAGCACTTGCCAGATTCAGACTGAACCAGCTGAAGCCATACCAAGTGACCATATATTTGTTGTATACCATGCCCTTTTAAATCAACTTCCTGATAAAAAATGCCATGAAGACATAAGCTATGAGAAATGTAGACCTTTAATACTTCACAAAATAACAGACCCCAGCGCTATTTTGGTTGGGAATCTGTCTGTGACCTTACAGATGTTTATGCATTTGCCTGGTGCAGAACTGCAATCAATTTGGTTGTGCTAGACCTTCAAGTAACATAAAATGTATTCTGAAGGAAACTAGTCTCTAAAATCAACTCCCCAGATTCATTAGGCAGGTGGGAGTTTCAGCAAACCAAAGGGTCTACTGGCAGACACAACATTGATTTCTGATTGTTTACAACCTACCAGACAGTTCTATACTGACCTCGTTTGATGGTTCTCTCTGGGCCACCCTGCAGCCCTGGTTATTTCCACAACCAAGCTGGCCAGCTTCCTCACTTGGTGACTGTGTTCCACATCTGCAGCTTCAGTGCAAACATGCTGAACTAGTATATACACACTGAAAATCTGATCCGAGATCAGATTTTAAATCCGATCTAATAATAATGTTTACTGTTTTCATGACTAGCAGTATGATCCCTTTTAAGGGATCAAAAATCCTATTGTGATTTTTGTCTGTCTCCATATTCAACTCCCCCTCCCCACCCAAGATGTTTCCCCTTCATTTCAGTTTCATTACATTTTGCTGCTTTTTCCTCTATGGCTAAAATAGGCAGAGTGATTCTAATCAAAGCAAAATACTGTGAAGGATTCTAAAGAGATAATATTTGTCAACAAGCTATCAAAGCTTTGATTTGCTCTCCTTGTGACTTTTTAATCTAGGATACATGGAGAAGATGATGCTATTTGGTCTGCACCCATTTTTACTCCATAGAAATCTGGCTGCACTTCTGTTTAAAACACCACTGATAATCTTATTAGTATTTCTCATCACTCCTATTATGAGAAAGAAAAGGTCAGTAAGTAATCCAGACATAAAGTTTTCTAGTACTATACTATCAAGAACTTCACATCTTTCCTGAAAGTTGATCAACATGATGCAAACATTTATCAAGTTCAGACAAAATGATATTAAACTCAGTATTTCCATGAGGATATTCAATGCTGTATACCTGTTTAATATCGAAGGACTTTTCCACCACTGACTATCTCAACAAAACAATGACTGTTCTCAAAGTTGAATGATTCTAACACAGACAACTTCGTTTCATAAATGTGCTTGTGCAATGCACTTAGAAAGAAATACCCATGCTCATTTCCCATGGAAATGCTAATGGATGGGAATTATATTTTCATTCTTTTAGAGTCCATATAAAAGCCTGACCAGCACAGAACAGTTTTCAAAACAGTGCTTTTTCTGAATTCATATAGCAAAGTTTCTATGCCTTGCTAATAGTCTGTTGCATATGTGTAGCATGTATGTGTATACAATCAAAATATTCCTTTGCATATTTTACTCATCCTCCTCAACACAAAAATTAAACAAAATAGAACAGGAAAAACAGAAACCCTCAAAAATAGTCCTTAACAAATCTGAAGAAATCATATATCTCTGATTATATTGAAGTAGCTCCTCTTCTTTCTTAATTGTCTTTGTCTCCAAACACACAGTTGCTCAATTTCACAATATGTAACATCCAAGACTGTAGAGTAAAACAACAAAGTCATACTATGAACCAAGAACTACTACAATAAAACTGATGCCCTTTTTGAAAATGTGGACATATAACTGGGTATTTTAATCGAAAATAAAGAAATTGCTCCACATGTTTAGCATTTAACTATTGCCCTTGTTGGTAAAAATTGGGGGGGGCAGGGGGGGGAGAGAAAGGAGGAGGAAGAGCATTCACTCTCCATAAAGTTCAATCTGTAAAATACATACAAAATTGAATCTACTATTAAAATCAGATTAAAATATACCTAATTCTACATTTACTCATCGTAATAATTTACTCTTCTCTTTGTTTCACTTGTTAAATCAATGTAGTTTTTAGAAAAATACAGTTACTAAGAAAGATCCTGCGTTTCTGCATACAGTCCTGCATCACAGTGTGTTTCTAATGTTCAAAGTGTTATGTTGCCATCTTAAATTGTTTTTAAATGTGTCATATTGCACACAAGTAGAAATCTATAGTCATCAGACAACACTAGCTCAACCAAGTTTAACCTTATCATTCCAAACTTGATCAACCTTAATAAATCATATGGGGTACCTGCTAACTGCCCAGCAAGGGTTAACAGTTTGTTCCAGTATTTGGGGAGCTTTTTTCTTTGCAGAGTGACATGACAGACTTTTATTTGTTTGGCAATTTTTGGAAATAAACTATCGCATGGAACTGAAATGGCAGTTAAAAAAAAATAAAAGGGGAGAGAAAGGTAAAAACTAAACATCATTTGGAACTGTAGCTGTTGTTCTCCCTAATAATATAATTAAAGGTAACAAAACCCCCACACCACTCAAATTAAAGCAAATGATCTATTAAACTATTCTACAACAGTCACAAGAACTATGTAAAGACAGATAATAATTCTCACTTAACCCCAACCTTAAATGCAGTTTCAAAATTAGGTCAGTTAAAATTAAAATCACCATTTTTAATGAGATTAGGAATCATTAGAATTGAATAAAAATATTTCTAAATGACTACATGAAAAAGGCAAACGTAACTAAAGGCTCATGTACCCCATATTTTATACACAGCATCAGAATTATATAAGAAATGCCTATCAATGGATGCTCTGTTCAAGAAGTGGGATTCCAGTCTGACTCAGTATTATTATCTGACAAAAAAAATACCTAATTCACAGATAGCTTGTTTATTTTTTTTCTTTTGTTTTCTGCTCTCAAAAAAGAAGCCTTTATAAAGACACATATGTAGCGGAGATATACAGAGCTGAGAGAATCACAAGCAATTTGTCAATCTGCAACTTGGGCTTTAGCATTAATGGTGAGTTTGTGTTAAATAAGCATTTTTTTTTTTCCTTTCAACCAAAAAAATGCATGCCACACCAATCAAAACTAATCACAGCAGTGCTTTCATTGAAACAGTAGCTGCTAATTTTACAGGTCTGCCCACATTGTTCTAGAAAAAAGGAAGCAGAAATCTGACATTTCCAGCAGTCGTTATTAAAACAACAATCACTGAGAGCTCGATCCTGTTCTCACTGGAAGCAATGTCAAACTCCCCGTTGACTTCAGGGAGAGCAGGATCGGGCCCCGAGCTGCTCAGCCTCCTCCAGCTCTATGCACAGGAGTATGTGTTGTTGAGCTGGGGTGGGAGAAGTACAAGCTATTCCTTTGTTAACTGTCCAAAGAGTTGAACTTTCCATCACTTTGTCAACAACAGCAAAGTGCCTTGCAAACAACAACGGTGATAAAAGGACATATTTACCTTGAAGGAACAGGAAAGAGAAAGCCGCAGAATTGCAAAACAAAGTAGTCCAAAGGAATTATCTAGGCATGCAGTCCAAACGTGCACCTTCAAGTAGGCCACAGTCTGTCAAGCAGTCGTCTCGGCACCAGCCACCCTGCCTTCCATCTTACGAGATTCACCCAGAAAACTGACAAACCTGCTTCACGACAACAAAACTCTCCTAATGCTTTTGAACGCCCACCATTTGTTCTCCATTCATCCAATCAACTTTCCACTGCACATCTTCTCCTGCGACTGAGGCTCAGAGGCAGAATCCCTTCTCATCTGTATGCTAATTATTTTGCCACATGGACAAAAGTAATAATGCTTTCAGACAGGAAACCAACGGGCCTGAAGTCGAAGGCANCGGGCTCCCCGGCGGCGGGGGGCGCCGCGCCGGCGCTGTGTTCCACCCAATGGAGGGGAACGCCGAAACGCCGCAGCCGCCCGGGAGGGGAGACCGCTAAAAATACTCCCCTGCCGCTGTGCTGGCGTAAAATGGTGTCTCCGATAGAGAACTCCCNTGAGATTAGGAATCATTAGAATTGAATAAAAATATTTCTAAATGACTACATGAAAAAGGCAAACGTAACTAAAGGCTCATGTACCCCATATTTTATACACAGCATCAGAATTATATAAGAAATGCCTATCAATGGATGCTCTGTTCAAGAAGTGGGATTCCAGTCTGACTCAGTATTATTATCTGACAAAAAAAATACCTAATTCACAGATAGCTTGTTTATTTTTTTTCTTTTGTTTTCTGCTCTCAAAAAAGAAGCCTTTATAAAGACACATATGTAGCGGAGATATACAGAGCTGAGAGAATCACAAGCAATTTGTCAATCTGCAACTTGGGCTTTAGCATTAATGGTGAGTTTGTGTTAAATAAGCATTTTTTTTTTTCCTTTCAACCAAAAAAATGCATGCCACACCAATCAAAACTAATCACAGCAGTGCTTTCATTGAAACAGTAGCTGCTAATTTTACAGGTCTGCCCACATTGTTCTAGAAAAAAGGAAGCAGAAATCTGACATTTCCAGCAGTCGTTATTAAAACAACAATCACTGAGAGCTCGATCCTGTTCTCACTGGAAGCAATGTCAAACTCCCCGTTGACTTCAGGGAGAGCAGGATCGGGCCCCGAGCTGCTCAGCCTCCTCCAGCTCTATGCACAGGAGTATGTGTTGTTGAGCTGGGGTGGGAGAAGTACAAGCTATTCCTTTGTTAACTGTCCAAAGAGTTGAACTTTCCATCACTTTGTCAACAACAGCAAAGTGCCTTGCAAACAACAACGGTGATAAAAGGACATATTTACCTTGAAGGAACAGGAAAGAGAAAGCCGCAGAATTGCAAAACAAAGTAGTCCAAAGGAATTATCTAGGCATGCAGTCCAAACGTGCACCTTCAAGTAGGCCACAGTCTGTCAAGCAGTCGTCTCGGCACCAGCCACCCTGCCTTCCATCTTACGAGATTCACCCAGAAAACTGACAAACCTGCTTCACGACAACAAAACTCTCCTAATGCTTTTGAACGCCCACCATTTGTTCTCCATTCATCCAATCAACTTTCCACTGCACATCTTCTCCTGCGACTGAGGCTCAGAGGCAGAATCCCTTCTCATCTGTATGCTAATTATTTTGCCACATGGACAAAAGTAATAATGCTTTCAGACAGGAAACCAACGGGCCTGAAGTCGAAGGCAGAAATTAATAAGTTTCCACCACTGAAGGCTGAGAAGGCGGGCATGCGTGCAGCTCTGTGGCTGATGGATCAGCTGTAACCTCCATTTAAGAGCAGCAGAGAGGCGACGGGCTGGAGGAAGCCTAGGCAGCGTAGCATGCATCAAGCCCTAGCTCCCCTAGAGACCACATTACTGCAGCAGAACAGCATCCGTAGCAGATTGCTGACTTACCCCGCCTGAGCCCGCATCCTTTAAGCAGCGCGGCGCGCATCCATTCCGCCGGCCCCGCGGCGCGGTGCAGTGCCC
>VZUA01025403.1:0-12628 GCA_013401035.1 Horornis vulcanius | reverse complement strand
TTTGGGTTTTTTGGGTTTTTTTTTTTCCCTTAATTTTTTCTCTGTCATCTCTGATTACATCTCCCTGCACTCGCAGGGCTCCCCCGAGACCAAGGCGCGGAGCCCTCAGGAGCGGCCGGGCCGCAGGTGCGGGCGTGAAGCGCGGAGGGCACCGCGCAGGGCGGGGGCGGGAGGCGGGAGCCGGTCTGCGGGGAGAAAAGCCTCCTCGTAGCGGGGAGGGAGAGCTACCATGTTTGTGTCGTAGCAAGGGCATGTCAGTTTGGGTTTTTTCCACACAAATCAACGTAGCCTAAGAAGCACACATGCACACGTGGCGATGAAAGCCTTCCACCCCCATTAAGTGTATAGGGTATCTACCTCCCTACAGATGAATCTCAGCATTTTCTAACGTCAGGTTTACATGCAGAACCTTTGGATAATGGTATTTGCATTTGAAAAATCAAGGCTTGTCTTCTCCCTCGGCTAGAGCTACCTTCCTTATGTTAGGTTAGATCCTAGCTAGCCTTAATAGGATAGTGAAGGCAACTATGTGGTACATGTATCACGACAGGTGTTGTCAAACTTTTGGAAGGTGATTTATCTGGGAAAAAAGCCCTCATCATCTTGTCCAGCCTTTCTGGTGACACAAAGAAAAGGCCCAGTGCTTCTCCCACTGAAGACAAAAACAGTCTTTTCTCTAATCAGGACAAAATGTATATAAATAATGTACTGGTGAGTGTTAAGGGCGGTGGGGGAGGCCACTGCATAAATTGGAAGCATTTACCAAAAAAAAAAACAGTCTGGAAAGAAATTTGGGAGTCTGGTTATTCACCGGCCTAATTATCCTCCATAAGATACTAGGGTATGGGTTTAATGCTTTGGGTTGGATTCTCCCTCCCCCAGCCTATGTCTCGTCAGTGTGCATTATCCATGGGGAAAAGGAGATGCAGGTCATGTTTAAGCAGCGTTAATGAGAGCACAGTATTTTTCCTGCAGGTTACGTTGGCCAGGTTAGCAAACTGCAGGTAAAGTATGCTTGAAAACCTTCCATTTCTTTTACTTTCTGGCTAATTGCAGTTTCTAGTGATTCTTGAAACATTAGACAAACACAGAAAGCAGAATTCAAGCATCAGACAAACCCATTACTGTCAATAAGGGAGTACAATTTCAGCTTGACAGGAGTATTACAAGAATATACCCACTAACGAGCAGCCTTAATTGGCTTGCATATTGTGACTGTCACTGTTAAAACCTGTTCCTATGCAATGCTATTTTATGCATCCTTTAAACGTATAGTTCTCTAAAGCATTTAAGGAGACAATACTCTACTCACTGGGCTTTTGATTTTGAGTGAAAAAGAAATGAGGAAAAAAGGAAATAAAAAAAATAGGAAACCCTATAGTATCAGTGACTAAGAAACTATGTGAAAGTCATAGTAGAAAATAGGAACAGACTTTTTTGGGTTAAGCGCACTTTCTCTGTTTTGAACATAAATTATTATTTATCCATAGAATGAAATGGCTGCAGATGTTTCACTGATATTTACTGCACCCAAAAGCTTTAAAATGCAGTATGTTCTTCAACAGATCCCATGCTTATTTCAGCAGGACAATTTCTCTTAAAAGTATTTTGAATTTAGTGGTTTGCAGGAGTTTGCTGCTTTTCCTGGCAAATCCTTCACACACTAGAGTTTAATCTGCAGCTTCAGTTTTTCCAGTACAGGGTCATGCTCATAAAGAATACAAATGAAAGAGAAGATGGTTTTAAAAAAAAAAGTTACTGCGCATGTGCAATTGGCTGTTATTAAATGATAACACTGTATCTTCTAGATAATAAAAGTAAAAATACCAAATAGGGCAGAGCCCCAGTGCTAAATAAGGTGACTGACTTTAAAGAAGTTATTCCTAGTCTGATTTAAAATTGTCTAACCTGCAAACTTGAATGTAAAATAGTGTTGCAACTGAAGACTGCAAAAGTCATTTATATGTATAATGAGACCTTAAAAAGATCTTCCAGATCAATTTTAAATCAATAAAATGCTTTCTATTGTCAAACTCTGGAAAATAGCATTTGCAGAGCAGTTGCAGGAAAGACCCTGGGCACAGTAGTGTTGGTGAGGGCTAACATAAATTTTGAGGTGACAAGCTAAAGTATGCTGGGGGGTTTTGCACAAAAACNAATTAGAAGGCATGAAGCCTCTCCTGGCTTTACCTCCGGGAGCAGTCGCTGGGCACGGGGCCGGTGCGTGCAGACAGCTCCCGGTGCAGACAGCTCCCGGTGCAGACAGCTCCCCGTGCGGACAGCTCCCCGTGCGGACAGCTCCCGGTGAACCGGACAGCTCCCGGTGCTGAAGGAACCGCAACGACGCGCCGAGGGGGGCGGCGAGGGCTGGCGCTGAATAGCGCTGTCTGCAGAACAATGGCAGCCAACTCCAAATCCTGCTATAATCACATTAATGAGATTAATCAGTGAATTAGCAGCAGTCAAATGTCAGGGTGGCTGGAGGAATCCAACCAAGCTCGGTAATTAACTTTTGGGGGGCAGGGAAAGGGAATCAACTGCGTTACCAGTTAGGCTTTTCCCAAAGTTTGGCAGGTTTTATTCACCAGCCTCTGGAAGATGCTGACAATTCAAGTGGAGGGGGAGGTAGGGATAAGACAGAGACCTCAACCTTTGTGTGCTACAAGACAGCCTGCTAATGCACAGTATCCCATTACTTCCAGCTGAAGTCCATTGAGGAAACTAGCACCGTTTCAGATACCCTCTACTCCCTGCAGCTGCCAGAGCTGCACTCGGCTGAGCTGAGTGTGAAACTAGTTCTGTGAGCTAACTTCCACCACAGATTGCAATAGGCATGATAAATATGGCGGATGCCAAAAAAGCATTAAATCTTACTCCTTTTTAAAAATGTACAAGGAAGATACTCTTTCTGAAATCAGAGTGATAGGAAAAAAGAGTTCCCTGTAAACAACTATCAGCAATAGATTATCACAACAAATTAATGCTAGATCTTGCAGATTAATGCTAGATAGTTGTAGAATGTCTTCTAAAACAAACAAAAATAAACACATTTTTAAAAAGAAATTTAATCAAGTAATTTAGAGTAAGTTATTTAAGGTAGACAAGTCAGAGATCTGGTCTCTAGCTGACCTCAACAAAAGTGAAACTTCTCACCACCTGAAATCCAGCATCTATGACCATTTCTCCATGGCAAGTGTGAAATATAAAATATATATATATATATATATTCCTCACAGATTACAAATAAATTCAGTAAGTATTTATTTGCCAGAAAGAGAGTACTGCATTTCTGCTTTTCTACCTTTAAAGGAGTATCATCAACCAGGCAAAGCATTTTTCATGTAAAAAGTCTACTTTTATCCAACATTACTTCTTCAGAAAACAAATAAAGATTTTTAAAAACCTCCTATGCTTAGATGAGGCTGTGCATGTTGTTCAGAACTCAGAAGAAAATGGCATGCTTCTGTTCCATTGAGTTTAATCTTTGTTAGTGACAATTAAAAGAAACAAACCTATGTAACACCTCTTCCATAAGACACTAGGTAGTTTCTTTTTTACTGATATTAGTTATTTTCTTTTATACTGTTTGGCTATATTTTAGCACTAAATTAACAGGATTAATAGATCTGCTCTAAATGTACATGGACTACTTATCACAACTATTTTAAAATTGTAATATATGCTGTGATGTTTTCAGAGAGTTAACTGAATTAACCACTCCTTATTTACAAAGATTCTCTTTAAAAAAATGTATTACAGATATGAAACATTTAAGATATTGTTTCAAAAATGCTTCTCTTACACAAGTGTTCCCCTTAAAAGTACAAATCCAATGTTTTCAAAAGTCATTTTAGTGCAAAATACATTATCTTATGGTCTTTTATTTAATTGCATTCAGCTGTCATTGAGCATTCCAATCTGTGAAGTTTCTGTCTTGGGTTCTCCACAGCAAAAAAGTACCGTCCACATGCAGCAAGTTTATATAAACAACAACATGCTTAATGCATGCAATATTATGCGGTCGTATAGTAAACACATTCTTTAGGATATTTTTTATCAGCTATTCTACAGCCCAATACAATTTCAGCTGCACAGCAGTATTGCCAGAAGAACTTGACAAGAGCAAACAATGGACATTTAAGAACAAGCTACAGAATAACTACAAAAAATCACAATAATCTTCCCAGTTAGCTGCAAGAATCAACCCCCACCCTGCACAAAACACAGCCCACACCTGCACTGTTAACCATTTACAAATTAAACATAAGCAAGACATTTCAGCATGGTTAAGAAACGCCCTGGCTTACTACAACTTTGAAAGGATGAGGAGTAAGAAGCATACCACAGAGACCCAGAAAAGGCTGCTTTTTTCTTCATTGAACACTGAAAAGATACCCCATGTTCCAGGGAATTAAAAAAAAGTATATATATTAAAATACACCCACCAACACTGAGTAAAAAAACCAGGGGGGCTTCAAGAAGACTGCAGGGAAAAAGCTCTCACTCTCTTTAGTGTGCAGAAGCTTAGGGGGAAAAAATGTCGCCCTGGCAGGAATGACAAATGCAGTAGGATAGGCTAGCAGGCCTGAGGGATCTGTTTTACTTCCACATACATCCTCTAATGCACGCACTCCCACTCATCCTCTCGAGATGCCTTTTTTTTTTCCTCCACTTTTTTTTTTTTTTCACCAGCTCCAAATCCCCGGCATATGACCTTCTGTTAAATAGATAAAAAAAAATTTGCTTATCAGTCATGCAAATGAGGCTGAATTCATTTTCCACAACAGATGGCCTCATAGATAATGATGATGGAAGAGAGAAAATTGAATGTCTCTCACAAGGTGGTCATGGCAACTGAGAGCAGAATAATATCAATAATAAGCTCACTGCATAATAAGGTTGTCAATCCCACAAATCAAAGTCTCCAGCTAAATCAGGTATCCCACCCCCCACTAGTTATCAGGTAAATAGAAAAATATAGAGCATCCTTTTTCTTTTTAAACAAGGCACTGAAAAGAAATTGTAGCTCCAGAGCTTCCAGGGTACAAGGGGAAGGAAGGAGCAGAAGAGATATTTATCCAATAATTTTGTTTTATTTAATGATTCTGGGAGGGGGTGTTGGATTTATACTCCTTTTATTTTTTCTTTTCTTTTTTAATATTCTTATTTCCACAGAGAGGTTTTTGTTTGGGTTTTTTTCTTTGTTTGTTGGTTTTTGGGGTTTTTTTTTGAAGGGGAATACTGGTTTGTTTTTTTAATAGTGAGGCTGGTATTTTGAACTCTATCTTCTGCCGAAGCCTTGCCTCCCCTCCCCTCCCTGTGTCTGATGTGGAGTGCTGCATTGATGCAATAGCAGCTCGCCTCAGGCTTTCACCTTGGCTCCCAGGGGGCCATCCTGCAAAATGAATCAGCAGCCATCCTGAGCAGACTGATTAAAATGAAAATGGCAAGGCACATGTCTGGGCGGAACTAGAGCTGAGCTGCGCTGCACTGCCTGTCTGGCAAGCATGCTCAATATAGCTTTTGCTAATAATGGCTTACCGCCTTTCGGGTTTTTAAAGGTATTACCGTCGCTCCTTCCTCCTTCCCCCACCCCCTAAACAGATAACGGTGTTGGGGGCTTTCCCCCGCTTCACTGTATACTGCTCACAGCTAGAGTTGCCAGACTGACATGCAGTGATTGTGAAAAGACACACTTGCTTTGCAAGGATTTTCTTCACAGATGTGCTGAAATACCAAGAAAACATATTAAGATGCAGTTATAAATTATTCCCAGATATTAGCTGAAAAAAAAAAAACCAAAACCCTCAGATGAAGAGGAAAGCTCAGTCACTACCAGACACACCATTTTTACACACACCACACGACCCCCCCACCACTGTTTTTTTACACCTCAGCTTGCATTGGCACCTTGTGCATTATGCATCACAAGAAAATGACTGCCAGTAAACGCTGAGCAGCTTCCTGAAGCTCTCTCTGCCCTGTGCTTGACACACTCAAGCTGGATTTCTAACCCCCCCATAGTCCCCAGGCAGATGAATGTGTGCATAGAGAAAGAGCCATTTAAAGTTCGCATCTCCTGTAGTCCTTTAACAAAACAAAAATATTTTGCGGCCAGCTCCGGTGTGCAAACCCAGCATCGACAAAGCATCAAACATCAATCCATGTGTGCGGGGGATCTGAAACCCAGAAAGACAGTTGTTTCATGAGATTTGGGAATTGCTCTGCCTGGGAATTTTTGGTGGTGGTATTTTAAGAAAGCAGCTCAGTGGTGTATCTCTGGAAACTGGCGTGTATGTGCTATGCATATGCACATACAACCCGATGTGCCTTCAGTTAAGCCTTGTTTTTAAACCANGCCTTCTTCTCCCCCCGCCCTGCACTCTAGCCCTGTTACTGCAGTGTGAACCAGAAATCAATAGGGCTGCTCTAATGGAGGTTCCAGCTGCAGTTGGCTGTGCAGGCACACACACACACACACACACACACACACACACACACACACACTGACGTCTGTGCAGCTTTCTCAGCCGATTGGGCACCACATCGGATGTTCTGTGGAGCAAAGAATAGGAATCATTTACAGTCTGGAAAAAAAAAATGGTACCTTGCATCTCCCTGTCTCCAAGAGCACCAGGCTGGGCGAGCACAGGCTGGCTGCAGTGTGCGAGTGAGAGCGCAGCCCGGGGTACGTGCAGGCACCGGAGGACTCCCCCAGATTACCACAGAAACTGACGTGGCACAGAACCCCACAATTCATACAGGATTTTTATAAGGTTACCCATTCATATTGTTAAAGATGAGAATACATACATAGAACATAGAAAAACAGACACAAAAAAATCACAGCAGTTTAACTTATGGATTATTAGAGCTCTTATGTCCTTTGATGTGTTTGCAAGTATTTCTGAGCTGTGAAGAGTATTTTAAGGAAAGTTTTATTTTAAAGGGCTGTTTTAGAAATTATTTACTGAACATTTAATAATTTGATGAAAATTGTTTGCTTCCCCCTTCTTCAATAGAAGAGTATTTAATTTGTTGAATATTAGTCTCCAGTTTAATTTTCTGTATTCTTCACGTATTCTTTATTTAGATATATATGTATGAAGTCACCCCTTGTTACTAAAACATGTTTGGGTTTTTCCCCTTTTAAATAATAAACCCCAGGCTTGATTTCCTGATCTTGTAGCTGTTTTTCTCTGAAACAAGAAACAACCCTGTTCATCAGCATGTAAAAAAAAATACTAATTCTCTATTCCTAAAATCAGGTATTCCTGGGATCTGCAACACTGCAAAACACCACCCCCACCTCCCTTGTCTATGTATTTCAACTTCAGTGTATTGAAAGCCACTGCCCCAGCCGAAGTCTGGTTTCAGTGAAGCATTTCTATTCTTTCCACTCAGCCCTGTGGATCTTTTGCAGGGCTCAGGATGCCAATCCAAGACCTGCTCTGGAGAAATAAAGTCTGGGAAAATGAATGAATCATAAAGCCATATTGCATGACAAAGTCACATCCCAGCCTATCTTCAAGAGTTCTTTTTATGCAAGCTTTTAAAAACACATGGTTTAAAAATTACGGCATATGGCAGGTTACTAAGAAATGGGCTGTAGGAAACCTTAGAACAAAAGGGAAGCACAGAAGTCCACCTCGCCTTAACATCAGCAATTACACCACCACACTATCTCCTCCCCAAATATTTATCTAATCTCTGTTTTAATTATTTATACTAGTTGCTTTTTTTCTGCTGTCCTTAGCAGTTTGGAGTACAAATTAATTGTTCTCAGTTTCTCTATGTGGAGACATTGTGCCTAGGATTTTTTCCCCTCCCTCCTGCCCAACCCCTATTAAATTTTAACCCCTTTTCTACTGGAAAGAAAGCTCAGGCTGTGTGAGTACTGTAGTTGCTGTCCATTAAAATGTGCATGATTTCAAGATCCACAACGTATCTTGCCCAGCCTAGCAATAGACTGTTTACCAGACTGATAAACATAGCATCATAGGCAAAAGTTAAAGCACACAGTTTATTGTCCTGGAACATGAAATTAGAGTCTGAACTATAACCTAAATGCTAAAGTGTGTTCCTTTTTTATACTGTTTTTAGAAAAAAAAAAAAAAAAGAAAAAAAAAAAAAAAGCAGAAGCAGATTTTCATATAATGAAGCTATTAGGGTACTGCTGCTTGGCTCACACTATTTATTAATATCAGTGAAAATGAACAGTGGCAACTGCCCAAGGATAGAAAGCCCTTACAGTGCCACTAATCCTTACCTTCTTTAATCTTCCCTATCTTTTCCTAACACTGGCATTCAGCATTCCCAGAAGCACCAGCCCAGGGCATTAGGACAGCCACTAAGCCTGAGCAGTTGCTGAGTATCTGTACATCAGGAAACTACTTTTTTGATCTGAAGTTGAGCAACCCCTCTGGTAATTATTGTCTGGCTCCTATGAAATCTCTAGATGAGAAGGGGCACCACAGGCTGGTTGGCTAAATTCTTCTCAAGGATTAACCAGCAAAGCTGGTTCTAACAAAGTGTTTAGCACACACCGGCCATTCCAGTAGCTCAGTCTCTACCTCTGAATCCATGAGCGTCTGAAAAATAGTCCTCCCCAGTCCATAACAGTCTTGCCAAGATACTTATAATTTCTGGTATTTTCCCAGCTTAGTGACTTTTGTTAAAGCAGCAGGTTACTCTTAACAGAATCATAGAATAGGTAAGGTTGCAAAAGACCACAGTGGGTCATCTGATCAAGCAGAGCCATCCTAGAGCACATGGGACAGGATTGCATCCAGATGGTTCTTGAATATCCCCAGGGATGGAGACTCCACAGCGTCTCTGGGCAATCCGTCCCAGTGCTCAGTCACCCGCAGAGTAAAGAAGCTCTTCCTCATATTCAGGTGGAACTTCCTGTGCATCAGTTTCTGCCTGTTTCCTCTTGTCTTATTGCTTGGCATCACCAAGGGCCTGGCCCATCCTCTTGATGGATACTTCAGATACAGTCCCTTCAGATACTGACAGACATTGATGAGGTCCCCTCTCAGTCATCTCTTCTGGAGGCTGAAAGGCCCAGCTCCCTCAGCCTTTTCTCATGAGAGATATTCCAGTTCCTCAATCATCTCTGTAGCCCTCCATTGGACCTGCTCCAGGTGCTCCACATCTCTCTTGTCCTGAGAAGCCCAGAACTGGACACAGCACTCCAGATGTTCCTCACCAGGGTGGAGTAGAAGGACAGGATCACCTCCTGTGACCTGCTGGCAATGCTCTTCCCAATGCACCCCAGGATACCTTTGGCCTTCTTGGCCACAAGGACACACTGCTGGCTCATGAGCAGCTTGTTGTCCACCAGGACCCCCAGGTCCTTCTCCACGGAGCTGCTTCCCACCGGATCAGCCTCCGGCTTGTGCTGGTTGTTCCTCCCCAGGTGCAGGACCCCACACGTGCCTTTGTTGAATTTCAAAGCTCTCTGTTCATCTCTCCAACCCATTGGGGTCCTTCTGAAGGGCTGCACAGCCCTCTGGGGTACCAGCCACTCCTCACAGATTTGTGTTATCAGCAAACTTGCTGAGGTGGCATCTGCACCTTCATCCAAGTCATTGAAAAATATGTTCAACAATATTGGGCCCAGTATTTAACATTAGTGAGAGGCCTCCAACTACACCCTGTGCCACTGACCCTTAAAAATCACTTATAAAGATCACTTTGATGAGAATCCGCAGAACATCCTGCAAATACTGCTCCAGCACAGCACACGGACACAGTGGAAAGTGCATCTAAAAAAGTGGGCTTCACCCAGACAAAATGTAAATACAGGTAAGACTCAGAGGAAAATAATTTCCTTTATTTCAAGCAGATCTTGTCTCAGTCATGAGACAAAATACAGTTCACACTGTACCCAAACTAGTATTTTATAGGCATATGGGGCATAAATATTCTTTAGTATCTAAAGTGGGGTGCACTACTTTGTTCTTGCAGAAATAAAGTATTTATATTGAACTATCTAGTGTCTGGTACCCATGAACCACTAAGAAAAAACCCCAAAATATGTATATGAATGCAACTGTATGTGCAGAAATTCCATAGAATATTGAGTACCTGCTTGCTGGTAGCCCTCAAGCTAACAATTTTCTCAAATACATGGTCCAAAATGTCAAACACCATTACAAAAATGGTAAAAGAATCAAAGGAATCAAATGCCCACTCACAGCCAAAATGTTGGTGGCACCATTTAAACACTTACCCTGAGCATTCTCCATTTGGCACCATACATATGAAGAAACCATTTTACTGTCTAGAATGATACGAACACTTAGCATTGTTTTGGAGAGAAAACACTTAAAGTGGTAGGTATCTCCAGGAGGACAGCTTCAGAATATTCACACTGGAGTTTTCATTTAGGCAGTACTTCTGATATTTAGCAAAGGATTCTAAGCAGTATTTTCATCAGTGTTGTTGGCCTCAGTTACTCAAAATCACTGATCACATCCTCAAGGTATTTCCATGACGGCACGCTGAGTTGCAAATTTTGCCCATGCTTCCAGGCATGGGCAGTCAGACACGGTGAAATTAATAAAAGGCTTGCCAGCTAGAAGAATCATCTGAGCTAGGTGATGACTATGTTCACTCAGGATAGATAAGAGTCCTAGTTCCATTGGATGCAGAAACTGCAAAATACTCATACATTTAAGTCAGCTAAAAAAAAAAAAAATATTATGGATACAGGATAAAAATTGCAGGAAAGAGTTATGCACAGTAGCATGCCTTCGTTTTTTCCCACTAGCTTCAACATGAAGGAGGAGCAAGCCCACAGAGTTATTAAGAAACTGGAGAAATCAGAAATTTTTTTAAAAGCAATAAAAATTATGGAAATGGAAGGAACAACTTATAAGAAAATATTAAAAATTAAACTCATAGAATGAAAATACAAACTGAAAGAAGAGCAGAAGCTTCAAGGATGGTGGAAGGTCCAAAACTGCCTAAAAAGAGAAGACAAAGGTAACAAAAAGAGATATCTAATACACATATATGAGAAGTCAGAGTAAATGAAAATTGTCATAGCTGATTTCCAAAAGCAGGGGAATGACAAGAAGGCATTGAATATTGTGATAGTGTTCTTAGGGGAGTAGTGTAAGGAAGCAGAACTGGACCAAAGGAAGCACTGGAAATTATACTACAAGGAACAATCCTCAAATGGCAGGGGAAAGATTTCAACAATGTAATAGGTCTTTTCCGCTTCTAGTTTTCATGACTCCCAGTCATTATTAGTTGTTATCCCTATTTAAGTGATAGTCCCTACTGTAAACACTTTTGACTAAAGAATCCATAAATGGTATTAAAAACCTCAAATGGAGAAAAATGAGATAAAGAAAAGCCCTTATAGAAAGTATAGAATTTTTCCAGCTTAAAATTGAGTAAATAAACTTGTCAGAAAGTAATTTTTTTATTATTCTACAAAATTAACAAGCTCAAGGCTTTTGTGGTTCTTGAAAAGACTACAATCTTGAATCTACTTCTTGATAAGACTACCATCAGTCCAAGGCATGTGTTACATACAGGGGAGACTATTTTACAGACAAGCAAACAACAAATCTTGTCAGATTGCATGCTTTGCTTTTCTCAGTGATGACTTTAGCATGGAAACATGCTTAAATTCTTTGCTGAATTTGGACATAAAATTGCTACTAATATTTTAGTAAAGAATAACTATATAACATTAAGAAGTCCTTCTGCCTACTCACATGTATTTAATTTATTTGCATTATTGCAGTGTTTATAGCATAATCAAACACTTGATGGACACACAGGCACAAAATTGTGATCCAACTTCTAAACACCTTAAAGAAGATACCAATTAAATAAAAGAGAGCTAAAGAAGGGTTTGTGACAAAATTCACAGATTTACCATCGAGATTATAACCTATTTCCTTGTTTCTACTACACGTTCCACAGTTGTAACAAGTTTTTTTTTCTATGACAGGACTCAGGAGAACAGACCTCCTGCAATAAGTGGGCCTCTTAAGGGGATGTGAATAAAATTAAGCAAAAAATAGCAGGCTAGAAAAGGATGGGGCATAAAAGAGGCATCATAGCAAAAAGGTTGTATAAGAACTTCTAGAGCAGGAAAAAGCCAATGAATTGTTTCTAAAAGCTACAGTTGAAAGCAGGATTCACTTTAAGGTTAAGACACACACATGTAGATGGTGATGTCCCATTACAGTCAGTGAAAATCTAGTCAAGACAGTCAACACTGCCTGAAGGATATTAAGGTGGTTAGATAGAGTATGTCTCCTTCAGAGAGAGATGAGTATCTCCCAGCCTCCATCATGTGTTTCTCCTATCTCATTTTGCTTTAAGAGGAACTAAGATGATGAATATATGTTAAGGACACTAAACTGGGAGAAAGATTCATCTACAGAGCCAAGCAACTACATGTAGATGTTTTAATCTCAGCCAACTAACTTCTCTAAACAGGCATGTACTGCTGACACACCCCAGCTACATGCAGCCCTTCCTGGAAACTTCTGCCAGACCTGTGCAATTTTCTGATAAAGATGCCATTTTTGGACTGAATTAGGGTACAGTCCCTAATGCAGTTCCTAATTGCATTTTGCTATGTATTTTTTAAAATTTC
>VZUA01025400.1:2875-19072 GCA_013401035.1 Horornis vulcanius | reverse complement strand
TCTTGTCACTGGACACCACTGAAAAGTGTCTGACCCCATCCTCTGACACTCAGCCTTAAGATATTTGTACACATAAACAGAAATTCTTACAGTAACCAAGAGATTAGACAAAAAGGAATCCATGATTCTGTAGCAGTAATTAAAGGCTGATGGTGATAGCAGCAGTGTTAAGTAGAACAGCAGGTTGTAATTATACTAAACACAAGCACAGAAGTTCAGATATTTGAGCATCAGTAACAAATGCTTCAGGTACACAGCTGCTGCCGTCCTGCAGTAACATCACACGATAACTGCCCTGCAATACTTGAGTTAGCATGTTAGATTCAAGTATGTTTTAAGGACTTGTCAAGATCCCATCACACTCCTCTAGCTTGGTGTTTGACAGAGAAGAGACAATCTGCATAGTAAACTCATTCCATATTGTATGAAGCCTAAAACTTTGCAATGTAATACAAATCTCTGAATGGCCATGGGTTCAGAAAGCAAGGTCATATGCCTAACGTCATATCTATGTGGTTTTAAAATGCATGCCAACATATACAACATGCCTCTTGAAATTCAAGGGCATTTGCAGTGTTCCCACCTCCAAATGGTTAATACAGGGGTTTGATGTGAGTCACTGTTCTTTGGAAGTCTTCCCCAGCAGTGTCTGACAGACATCACTGCAGACTGCTGAGATCAGTGAAATGTAAAGCCATCTGGATGCAGTATTACCTTTTTTTCCCTAGCAAAGGTGATAGGAACATTTTGTTTGCCTTTCAACACAAATAATTTGTGAACCCCCACTCAATTAGCTCCCTTTCCTGTTATAACCGATGACAGTTTTATCATTCCTCCCACCACCCTGACTGTCAAATTAGAGTGTAAAATAGTAAGGAGTAAGTAATCTGGTTAGATTTTTTTCTATCTGTATAATATTTAATGACTTCTCAGTGCTCAAACCCTTTTCTGGAATCCACATTTAGACAGAAAAGAAGTACTGAAGATGAGTGGAGCATATTCACAATAATCTCTTTTTCTCTCTCATCTGTGCTCAAATCAACACAAGTAAACTCTATCCATGGCAAGGGATAGACCTCAGTGGGAGAAGTTGACTGGGAAACAGAGCTTTCCCAGGGATTGATTTTTAACCCCCCACCATGGCTGTATCTAACAGAAAGGTAACCTTTCACAAAGCTGGTTAATAATCAATAACCATGTGAAAACAAATCTGTCTTTCCCTCTTAGAGCTAACGATAAAAACGAGAGCACGAACTATTCCACCTGCCCTAAAGTAAGACTGGTTCATCAGCTTTTTTTTTTGGCAAGAAGATTTTTTAGGCCTCTGAGCGATTCAGCATTGGCACACGGCAGGTTCAGTTTGCTCTTCCCACCACACATCAGCTTCTTCACACTGCAGGTGTGGGAGAGGAGAGCTCGAACTGTAGAAAGACATGTTTACGCAACCATTTTAAACAAGACCTTGTCCAGGAAACATACAAGGAATTTGACTTGGGAAAGCCGTGAATAGTAGAGTCTTTTATATATGTAGTCTCTTTTTACACTTTCTAATTTACACCTTTGAATTTTTTCTATCTTCCCCAAAATTAATTATTTCATTATCACCAGTGAACTACCATTTCATTGTCTTGTAAGAAGAGCTGAGGAATTACTTTTGAATACTGTGAACCTTCCCACTGAAAACACAGCTGTTTCATATTTTTTGCCCCACGCAGTTTTCTGTTTTCTACTCAATGTTTATTATACCAGATAGGAGTAATTTATTTATTTATTTATCCAGAAAGTTACAGCTAGAGGAATCCAGGGTAGAATCATCAGCCTGAAAGAACTCCTCCTCACATCCTCTGATTGCTTGATTTTTTTCCCCTAGACCCCAGACTTTTTGGGGCACATGATGTTTCAGGCTCAGACAAAACCTGGCCAGGCAAATGGCACCTGGCAGTTCTCACCATAGTCCTCCCCTCTTGTTTGTCCGTTGTAACTTTGCTGGACTTCAACTATTTGAGCTGAAATTTTCCACTCTGTATCTCTACCTCTCACCAAACATGTGGGAAAACTTTCCTTATAATTGTTTGGACTGGTATGAAAGTGAAGCTGGCAAACTGTGACACACAGTAGCTGCCCATGTAGGAAGGGTGTGGAGTCCCTGCCTCCTCTGCAAGGCTCTAAAAGCAAAAGTAACCATGTATGGCTGACCCCAAACAAGAGCAGAGAACAGGAATAGCTGACATCTGGAGACAGCAACGCTGCACAGAATTTTCCTGCTCTGTTTCTTAGCTGCTGTGTTTCTTTGCTGGATTTAAGTATGTTAGAATTCCTGCTGGGATGTTGTCCCACAGCAATGTCTCTCCAGACCAATCTCTGTGCAAAGCTGCCTACATTTAATCAAACTTCGAACTGCTGCGCATCACACAGGTTCCACAGACACATCTTAAAACTTAGCAGCCAAGTCCTTTACATGTTCAGAACAGTCAGCAAATCCCTGCCCTGGATCTGAGGGCTGAATGAGAGCTCACCATGCAGCACTTGCGATATTGAGCCCTGCAGGGAAAAGTTGGGAGGTATTCCTCATGCTACATCCTCCAGCCCTGGGCATGGAAAAAGAAGGTGATTTATGCAAAGGACACATAAGGTGAACACCCTTCAGAGAAAAGCATTTGAAGGTCTGCTTCCTGTTCACAGTGAAAAACATGGGTCTAGAGGCCAGGAGAGATGGAGGCTGTGCTCTCACCATCCCTCTCTCTGCCCAAGTGGGAAGCAGGACCTGAGTTGTGCTCCAGCAGATCTGACCAAAAGGGTATGATGTAATCTTGGTCAATCTCTTGGGTTAAATGTTCCAGAATGGGTTTCCAGCTGCAAACTTCTTTCTATTCTGGTCAGCTGGTCTGCAGCAGCTTGAGATACTCCCAAGAGAAGGGGAAGCTTTTGAGGAGTCTGGCTGTGAATACCCAGTGACACAAGAACTGGGCTCTGGAAGTGTCTTGACCTCCCCCAGTGCTGCCCACACAGGCTTTTTCTTAGCTCCAGTAGCACTTCTGAGCACTTCAAGAAGACATTAAGCACCGGGGAGGCTTTTCAGCTTCATGACACTTGATCTAACATGGATTTCAGAAGGTATTTATATGGTTATGCAATGACTGAAATTCATTTGAAAATCAAGGCATCAAATTTCATTCTTCCCTCCATAACTGATACCACTTAATCTCTGCAGGTTCTGTGAACCTTTCAAACTCCACAGAGGGAAGTGCTAGGAAGAAATCCACAAGAAAACCCATCTCTCTGTCCTCTGAACAGTGAATAAGTCTTGGACTCAAGGACGTGCAGAGGCAAAGTAGAACAAATGGATCATTCTTTTTAACTGAGTTTGTCTATAATGTGTTGTAGATAAGAGAAGAGCCATGGGGAGGAGGAGGAGGAGGGCAGCAGACAAAATGCCACGCCATAGAATACATGGGTGTGGTGTCAACTGAAGCTGTTCAGTCAACTTCCTTGCTTGAACATCCTTGCCTGTGTAGTACACCTCAATGGGCCTAATTCTTATGTTTATCCAACAAGAAAAGAGAAATGTATCCATCAACACCACACAGGCTCATTCAGTCCTTAGCACAGGTTCAATTCTAAACATTGAAATAATGATATATTTTCTAAATTGAGGCATCCACCTTCTGAAAACTTTTTGGCCCTCTCATGTTTTAAAAAATGAAGGAAATTTTGAACTAGACCTCTTTTGAAAAATGAACTAGGATTTTCTCACAGATAACTCACTAGGACAAAAGTAAATGGAGAGGATTAAATAATACACATTTCTCACTTGTTTTGTGGCAGTGACCACCGTTTTCCACTGTTTGTATATATTGTATTTTCCATTGTGTATTTCCATTTTCTTGTACAGTGTAACATCTCTTAGCTTTGCTTATTTATTTATAATACACTGTTTTCAGTGCAATTTAGACATATTAAGGATCTATGTAACTTCAAATATTCCCACTGATCTGCAAAGCTCCTCTGCTTGCCGCTTGCCTTTTCTTCCACCACTTTCTTTCATTTTCTTTCTTTCTTTCTTTCTTTCTTTCTTTCTTTCTTTCTTTNTCTTTCTTTCTTTCTTTCTTTCCTTCTTTCTCTATTCTAATCTTCTTAATTATGTTTCCATCTAGTATTTCCAGACCTCTAATTATATATCAATTTCCTTATTTTGTATCCTACTTCTGTTCAGTATTTATGTATTTATTTCTGTACAAGATTCACAATTCAAGTCCAGCTCAATTTCATAAAGCTGTGACTTAAATCCACAGTTACATAGGAGACTAGGAAAAAATTCAATATCTTTACGAAGGGATGATGCACACACATAGTGGATATAGGTTGGCACATTTAATTGAAAACTTGACCTGATTTTTATTCACTGAATGATGCATGTAGGTTTTATTGCTCCTTACCTGCACACTGGAAAGCACATTGTCAATGCCTGAAATGATTTTATGTACTTGAACACCACCTGATTTAATGCATCAGCTGACAAGGACAAAGACATTGATTAAATGTCCTGCCTCAAGTGTCCAGAAGGCTGGAAAAGGTTGTCCCCTCAAAATAACCACTGAAACTTCACCCAGTAATCATTAACTCAGTATTTGGTCCAAGCTTTGGAATAACAGGAGGCTTTAAAAAGCAGCAGTCAGAAAACACTCAGTGTGACTTAGGAGACTGTTTGGTCTTGCGGTACATTAAGGGAGAGTCGAATGGTCAGAGTCTCTCCTGATTGGTAAGAAACGCGTCGGGCATTTGATCCTTGGGATGGCACCTCTGGACTTGGCTCTCAGCAAGCGCTGAGTGCTTGCAGAGGGATTGTGAGATGCTTGATACTCTCAGCTCATTTCACTTTGTAAAAGCTCGGGCGGCCTGCACTGACCCTTGACGAAGTTGGTGTCTGCACTCTGCACTGCCAAGGAGCAAATGAACACTAGAGCCTTTAAACACCGCTCTGTGTGCCACAACACAGCAACACCTCGCCACTGGGTTTCTAGCCAGGCACAACCATTAGATCTTTTGATCTGAAGCAGTTATCCCATATTGCAACTACAACAGTTTTTCACAGTCAATAAAATCCACGTGGCGTTGCAGGAACGTTTGTGAGAGTAATTTCATCATAGCAACTGAAGAAGTGAGACATCACCTTGTAGCAAAGAAGCTTTCAGAAACTGCACAGCCATCTGGGCCATGTGGTCCCACCACTGGCTCAAACTAGAAGATGACCTCCTCTTGGAGTAATCTGCAGTCCAAAGATCCAGAGCTGACCAACACAGGCAAAGGCTCAAGGGAAGGAAGGAACCTGTCCCAAGAAATAAACCCAGTGAAAGATTCCAGGTCTCCCATTCTTGGCTGGTGTCCTATGAAGCAATCACTTCTTGTTCCCCATTGTGGTTAGGAAACCTAAAATTTAATAAAAGAGTGCTGCTGTTGCCAAAACCACCCTCTTAACCAAAATGATCCTCTTGTGAACCTCAAATGAAATCAACTACATAGTGCTCAGCTGATTTGTGCAGCAGCACCATTAATATGGTTGCCTAATTTACAGAGCAGCCAGGTTCTGGTTAACAGCGTTAGAGCGGGTAAGAAGGCAATTAGTGGTCTATTCTCTATGCACACTGGAGCAGAAACTTGTGTATTAAGAAAGTTCTTCTGGCAGCTGTAGCATGCTAAAAAGCTTTCACCTAAAATTATATAGCCTGACAAACAATATAAAAAAGCAGATTACCCAATAAACAAATAACATATCAGCCATTTATACAAAGCCATAGTACTTAGACTCCTCAAGCTTGAAATGACTGTGTATTTTTCCCCATTAAAATGTTATTATGGTGTATGCATAAATTGTTTTAAATTCAGATTTGATATCACTGTGTTTTCAAAGGCTAGATAGATTTAACACTTTTTCTTAGATGAAACATTAGCTCTGGGGGCATGTGGAATTAGCTCCAAGGATTTGGTCTAGTGAAAGTTGTACCTGCCCATGGCAAGAGGGTTGGAAATAGAGGATTTTTTTAAAGGCTTTTCCAACCCAAAACATTCTATGATTTTCTTCCCATCTGGAGCCATGATACATGGGGCCAGCATCCTCTGGGGCTCTGGTGCCCTTGCAAGAAAGAGCCAAGCAGGAGCTGTGGAAGGGATGCTGAAGGAAACAAACTCTTGTGGAGGTGAGGCCACACCACAAACTCCCTCTGTGCCCTTCCCTGGGGTTTCACCAAATCTCCTCATTTCTTTTTTATAGCGTTAGGCTTAGACACACTCCATGAACCAAAGTGGAAAAGGCTTCCAAACCAGAATTCAGCAAAGCAAAAGTCCCATTCTCCCTCCTGCCATCCAGCAGCTTGTACTTGGGCCATGTGCTGTTTCCCACATCAGCCGCCACGCTCAAACCAGGCTCTGGCACGGGTCCCTCTGCCTCCATGACCCTGCCTTGCCAGCACCTCTTTTCTTGCTGAGGGCTGCACTTGCTCCCTGTGTGCAGCTGCAAATGTTTTAATCCCCATTGGAGGGAGCATCAGGGCTGGTCTCTGGGGGCTGCTGTCTGCAGACCACAAAAATGAATGTTTTTTCCACAAGGTTTTCCCTTTGAGGGCCAGGCAGCCAGCCAAGCCCCCAGAGACAACCTCTGAGCTGTGCTCAAGAAAGGCAAATGGCCCCTGCTAATCACTGACTCAACGTGAGCACCAGGCAGATGGATGCAATGTGTTTAGCTCATGAGTCTTCACCTGCTGCAAAGGCAACAGCTAGCTTGGGCTTGGACTTCTGTAGTTACATGAGAAAAATCCCACCTACACATCTTGTTGTTTTAATTTGGCATTATCTGCTAGTGAAGACAGCCCTTAATTCATTTCTAAACTGCCACTGTCATATCAATAGCCTGATACAAACATGATACCAAGTGTAAGATGCATATTCTCCAGTTTCCTGCCCTGCATGCCTGGGCGAGGTGTGAATGTGGGGGTATCAGGCTGCTCTCATGTCCCTCACTTGCCTGTTTCCAATCCACAGACACTCAGGACCGTGCCTGGAGCCTGAGCCATTCCAGCCACTTAGCACAGCCTCAGGGAAACTGAGCAAAACTCCTGCCTGATCCTTACAGAAGTCACACTATGCCCAGTCAGCCAGCAGTAGCCTCTTTGCCACTGGGAGACAGCATGCTCCTGGTATCCACAGGCCTCATGTCCTACCATCTCCAATGATTTTTTCATTCCCCACACAGAAATACAAGTTTTGCAAGTTTCCTACAACTCTAATTGGTGGTAATAGGTGTGCTTTGCAAAGTGTTTGAGAGTACAGAAGACCAAAGACTGCACCTCGATGCACAAATTCTAGGACACTCTTGGAAGAAGTTTAAAATGTTAGAAAGTTAGGGGGTTAGGGCTGAAGCTAGTGACTAGATTGGAAATCTCAGTTCAGACAGTTAGCACAAGCCCTCCAGGACTGCCTGACCAGTGGGGACAGAAGCTGTGACCAAGTGGGTACATGTTTGAAGGTGACAGGAAGGCCACTCTAGAAGGAAAATAGTCTGTAAAGCATTCAGTGAAAGTAGGGGCAGAAAACAGCTGTGTCCCACCCACCACCAGTATAAGCAGAATGCATCATTTAAGTGCCGGGGGCTTGTCCACACTGGGAGGTGGAGACAGTTCCATGTCCTTGTACAGGATGCAGGTTCTCTCCAGGAAGGCATGAAGGCAGTAGGTTGTGCAAGCACTTTCCCACACAAAGCCCTGAGAAGTGCACTTGCTAACCCTTCCTCAGATATGGGCAGCACCTCTTCTCCTTTACGGTTAGGTGACATGGGATGGGAGAGGGCTTAGGGGATAAACATGGACTAGACATGAACTAGGACAGGACACCTACTTGAAAATAGGTGATTGACAATTATGAATATTCCAAGCAGAAACAAAATATTTCCCTGTTATTTCCTTACACTCCTTTATCCCTTTCTTTCTCATTTGTCAGTCTGGAAAATTCTAACTATCATTTCAGATTAGGGATCTGGAGCCTTGAGGCTTTCTCTATGTAATCATGATCCAGACTGGCTTATTATTAACCAAAAGAGCTGCGAAGAACAAAAATGTTTGTTGGCTTATTAACACTGTTTATATTGCCAGATGCTGACAGAAAAGCAAATTATGTACTGTCTGCAATTTTTCAGTCAAAGACATTCAAGGAGAGCCATTTCAACAGGTGAAGGTACACAAGTTGTTACAATGGAAATATCTCCAAAAAGTCACCTCATTTCAGGTGTGAGAGTCTTTCCAGGTACATTTCTGCAGATACCACAAACTTGAAAAACAAGGTATAAATCAGGATTTTGAATTTACAACATCCTGGTTAAGTGATAAAATCAGCCCTAAACACAAAATTTGAAGACGGTTATTCTTAAAAAAAAACCTGTTTAGTCAATTTAATCACAAAATAACAACTCCCAGAAACTCCCAGAGCTTCAGTCAAGAAGGATTTGGATCAAGAGCCAGATTTTTGCAGGAAAAAAAAAAATGAAACCACTTATTGGAAGAGGAATTGCATTCCCTGAAATACAGGCAAACACATCCTCAAAAATTTATTTAATCAGAACCAATTTTCAGTTGAAAAACAATTGCAAGATTTTGTGGGCTGGTCATAGTAATTGATCCCATCTTTGGGTACCGTGGAGTTAGCTTACATCATGTTTAGACCCCACTGGAACCGTTTTGAAGAACAGTATCAGTAACATACATATTAGTGCAGAGCAGTAATTTTGTTTTGAAAATTTTGGAAGAAGAAAACTAACCTGAAAATTTAGATGCCAGATTTTTTTCTCCAGTCATGATAAAATGACATATTCTGTAACTTTCTGCTCTCCAGTCTTACATTCAACAGTTACCTGCAGAGACTATTTTAAGAAGAAGGACATATATATTTGATTTTTTTCCCTGTCTACATTTCACTGACATTCTGGTCTTCAACTTGTGAAGAACTGCAGCCCATGGGAAGGACCCATGAAAGACTGTCTCCTGTGGGAGGGACCACATGCTGGAGCAGAGGAGGAATGTGAGGAGTCCTCACCCTGAGCAGGAAGGAACAGTGTTAACAACATGTGATGAACTGAGCACAGTCCCATTCCCCATCCTCCTGTGACCCTGGGGGGAGGAGGGAGATAAAATTTGGAGTAAAGTGAAGTCCAGGAAGAAGCTCCCAGACCTACCTGCTCTTCTTTCTTGGTAACAGCTTCTAATTGGGCATCCCAGGAGTTTTACATATGTGAGCTCAGTGACACTGCTCTGCCTGGCCACCCATGGCTCTTCTGTGCTATGCACATGGACATATTGACCTAAAAAGATATCTCATGGGCAGAGGAATTTTGCAGGGGATAAAGTTTAGGGCAGTGAAACCATCAGACTGTTGGTTATTCTCACTATACCAGACACACAAAACAACAGTAGGAGTCCCCAGAATTTGCAGATTCTTTTCCTCTAAAGCACTACATGTTTTAAATATGACAATATGGTAATCCTGACAGGGAAACAACAGCAAATATTAAGCAAGAACTTTTTGGTCCTGAAATGTGGCAATGGAGAAAGGATGAGACATCTGGTCCCAGGTTTCAATAAAATTTCTTCAGTAAATTCCAGCAGGGTCTAACAGAGGTTTGTCTCTTTCTGCATATGTGGAGCACATTTATGCTCTGCAGAACACCACTAGAAGAAAACCACACAAGAATATTTTATTAAATGGAACTGCAGGACCACCCCAGAGGGCAAAGGAGTGCTCTTGAGCCACACCAGTATGCTCTAGAGGAGTTTTCAGCAGGGACTAGCATAGTCTGTCTCCTGGCTGAACAACCTTTCAGATATCCAGCACCCACTGAATCCCTCCCTGCTCCCAAGACTTTGACTTCAACTGTGCCCTTGCAAGGGGAAAGGGACAGCTCCTCAGAGGGGTGATCTTCCTGGATAAGATCAAGACAACACTTAAAAAAACAAAAAGGGTTTGTGTGAGATTCAGTTGCCTGAATGTAGGTGCTGTGTGGGCTACTTTGGGATACCCTCTGTGATCTCCAATTACAGTTTTGCAACAGGGATGTCTCCCAAAGAATCCATGTTATTTTTGGTAGGTACCTTGGCTATGTTACACAACTAGATAACCCTTGGAATTGAGATTTAGGCAACTAATTTCCCTACTGCCTCTGAAATACTTTGGTTGCTATCATGTCCTGCTCTTATAAACAAGAAGCTTTTATGTTATTTCAGCCTACACTTCTTTGTCCTTCTTGCAGCCTGGTAAAAAAGCATTCAAAAGAAACATGAGTCCCTTGAAAACATCCAGGTTGCTCACAGCAACCTGACTGCCATGGGATGGTAATGCCAAGGTTTGTTTTAAATCCATGTGACAGAAATAGTGATTCACAAAATAGCTGCTACTCAGTGCAAAGTAGGACTGTAAATCATGCTATGAATCTTTTCCAGCGCTGGAAATGACAACATCAGGTTTTCATATATTACTATTTCATGATTTATATTACAGTGAAGGCTTCCAGTGCCTTGCTGCTCCTAGTACTGTACAAACCCAAAGGTCCAGTATTTTAAAGGGGCAAATTTTGTGGGAGAGGCAATGTCTGTAATAAGGCCAATGGAAAGCTTGGGAAGAAATGAGCAGGTTTTCCTGAACACAGATGCTTCCCCTCACTTGTCTACCAGGTTTGAAATGGCTTTTGCTGCCCCCAAGCTCTGCTGATTTTCTCAGTCACATTACCTAAGTGCTCCTTTTGCACTCAAGTATGCACCCAAGTCCACTCACCAGCTGCATCTTGCCTCAGACCCAATCTCTGTGACAGGCACAAATTTGAAGTAAGAAGTGGAGTAAAGCAAGAAGATTCAGGCTGCTGCCATGCCTCAGTGTGGACTTAAAAGCGTTTGTGCCTGCAACACAGACTGGCCTTAAGAGCATCAAGGGCTGATGGTGTCACTCAGTGCCTGGATTTGGTCAGCACATCAAGGAGCAGGGCTGGGGATGCACTCTCTGTTAGCCAAGGCTCACACCAGGCTCCAGGCTTTGCTTTGGCCAATGTTCCACGTGCCACAGTAGACATATCTGGAGGAACTTAACTGTACAGAGCAGTACTGACCTCCCCTCCCAGTAAGATACTATCTTGCTTCCACAGCCATCTGGACGGCACTTCAGCAATGGTATCCTGTAAATCCAGAAGCATCATGATCATAATTATTTTACATCTACTTACAATCATTATCACTGCCCTGGCAGGCTTCACTGAAGCAGGTATTAGCTGTTTTGCTACTTGGCAGGAAATTTTTAAGTGGTAGACATTATGGCTGGTAGCATTATGTATCTGTTGCATTTAACCTCCTTGCCTATTTCCTTTGGACCTGAAAATGCTTTATTATATCAAATAGCAATCAACATTCCTCAGGGGTGAAGGTAGCTACGTGACATGTTTACTGAGGCGGCCAGCTGTCGCCACTTGGCAAGCAACTTTTATCATAAGTTGGTTGAATTTAACATATATCAGCATTTATCAGTCCCGACTTTGTCAGTTTTATAAACGAAAACCGAGAGACAATAAATCATTTGGTGCCCAGGTGATACTGCATACATAAGAGAGAATATTTACTAGGCCGGGTGGATTCAACCAACAAAAGGCACCTAAGGTTCTGTTATTTGATCTGTATTGAATATAGCCTCAGATGCCTTTTTTTGGCACACAATCCACATCTGAAAGCTTTGGTGAGACGTGCTGGATGGTCCCATTTGTTTCCTTCTAGGCTGGCTGCTTCAGCCTTCACTCCTGCTCAGTAGTATGTCAACATTTCCACTGACTTCTGCTGAAGTGCTTTTGACTGAGCATCCATAACATAATTAATGTCTTCTCACTTGTGGGGATGGAGCACAGAGATGGGAGGAGAAACACACTGAGGTGGGATAAGCCTCCATTTTTAAACATGAATGATTGCACTAATACTTTGCAGTCATGCCTTATCCCAGTCTCAACAGATGTCCTGTGAATGTCCTAGGGTTAACCAGGACTTGTGACATCTATACCAGTAAATCAAAAGGGTCAATAACCGCTATCTGACCCTAGGAAATAAGTGGAAAACTGCTGCTCACAAATATAACTAAACATCCATATAACTAAACATTTTTCCCCTGAGTGTTGGTGGTTCATCCATAGCACTTACAGGAAGCAGTTCTGTGTTGCTCCTGAACCATGTCCAGGCTAGCTGGCATGGGATGAAAGCCTGCCAGGGATTGTGCTGCAACCTTAAACACTGCAGGTGTCACAGGACAGAGATAGCCTCCATTCTCACTACAGTGACATGAAATTCCTTTGGGAGATCACTGCTCCTAGAAGCTTCCCAGCACATTGGCTAGCAAAGCATGCTCTCCAAATTCAGTACCAGCCCCACCAGTCTCCCAGACTGCAGCATTAAAAAACTTGAGTTGAAGAATAAACAAAGAACAGGAGTTACTTGTTCATATCACAAATATATCACAAATGCAGTGAAAAATAGGAGATAAGGATGAAGCTTGTGAACATGATGCAGAACTCAAATAGCCTGAAGCAGTGTACGCCTGTAAGCCATGGGATGAGCTAATTGCTTGTGTGCAGAGCTTACAGTTCTGCAAAGATGGGAGATGCCTCAAACACTGTTCTGAGCTGTCAAATTCCAGTCACAGACAGTAATTTAATAAGGAAACAACCCCTTTAACGCAACCTAAATTTAAACATTTAATAGATCATGTAATCAACATTTCATTTCCAAATATGTTTGTCTGGGTATTGACCTAATTTCTTTAAATGAGTGCTAATAGGCTAAACAGCTTTGAAATGACAACAAATGATGAAGTTGCAGCATATTGATTTGATCTTGACACTCTTTTTAAAGAAGTGTTGTCCTATCTTTTCCAGGCTTATTTTGAGCAAGCTGCTGTAGAAAAAAGTACATTTTTTGTTAATTCTACTGAAAGACAAATGTGGCCTGTGTTAAACTTTTCTAAAAATCTTACACATCATCTTGAAGTTGTTTTATCCTTGAAGACTTAATGTCATTAATATCGATAGTCTATCTCACTTGAATCACCAACTCTTTATGGGCATTCAGGTGTGTGGTTTCCTTATCCAGAGTCATTATGTGTGCTTGGCTATGCCCCTGCTCACACCTTTCTTACTCCAGGATTAATCACCCAAGCTTCCATTGTCCCCTAACATCCTTCCACACTTTGCCAGTAGTTTACAAGTCTATAACAAAGTTCTAGATAGCTCTTTAATGTTTTTTCAATATAGCTTATATTAGATCATGTATCCAGCCCTGAGTGCTACTGGGTTTAAGGATAACTCAGGTGGTGTTTCAGCAGCTGTTAGCAATGCTCAGCTGCAACATCATGCCTTGCTCTAGAAGTACTCTTATTTAGGGCTGCCTTCATGGTCACACTGAACCCAGATTTCAGTGAGATTTAAATGGGAGTGCTTAACATGCTTCATGCTACAGAAACTTTTCTTGTGTGCACTGAAAGAATTTGGACTTACTGCTCCTAACAGGCTGCCAGCTCACTGCTCCACAGCTCCTGGTCTTTCCAGATGCTCTGTTAGGTTCATGTAGGGCCAAACTGCAAAATTTAAGAGAAAACAGAACAGAGCAGTCCCAGCCACTGTCACGGAGACCTTCACGAGCCCAAGAGAGGTGCTTCTGTCCCTTCCAGTCCTACTGAGCTGTCTCTCTCACAACTGACCCTTAACTCTCCCCTGGATGTTTCTGCCCAACCACAAGAAGCTTGCCTTCTGTATTAGTCCAGGCCCTCAGGTGTAACACATCCTTGGTGAAAAGCACATGGATCTGAAGGAATGTGGCAATTTTGAACCATCGTGTGTAAAAAGCGTTACTGACACCAACCTCCTCATAACCTAAAACTCAAGTGCAAATCATACCACCATGCCACGGAGGAACATGCTGGACAAACTCTTCTGCTCCTCTTCAGAGAGAAAAGCATCACTTTTAAAATCTCTGTACTTTATCCTGGAGGATCCTGTGGAAGGAGAAAGATCCGATCTTTACAGCTTCTTTTAACTTGCCCCCAGCAGCAGATGGGACCGCTCAGCTGGCAAAGAGCAGATTCCCGACGGCCTCAGCACCACGCAGGGCTGGTACAAGACCCTGGGCGTTTCCGGCCACCCCAAAGGCAGCGACTGCCGGGTTCGTTCTGCAGAGCACGCCTCACGCCGCTCGGGGCTCTGCCAAGGGCAGATCACCGCTGTCCTTCAAGGGCGAGCCCTGCCGGTTCTGAGGACAATGTCACCGCAAAGACATTTGCCCCGCGGCAGCTCTCCCGGCCTTCCGCTGCGCGCACCCCGGGAGCAGCCCGGGCCCCGAGGGCTGCAGCCCCGTCCGGCGGCTCCCNGACGGGGCGGGCCGAGGCAGCGCCGGGAGGGGGCCGCGGCCTGCTGGGCCGTCAGCTGGGCGTGAGGCCTGCTCGGCAGCCAGTGCCGCCCGCTGGGGAAGGGCCTGATCTGATCCCCATAGCCCCGCCACGGCTGCTACGGAACCCTCATCCCCCCGGCTGCTTCCACATCTCTGCTGCCCGGGAGCCGTCTGCTTGCGCGGCCCCCGTCCCCCGCCCCTTCCCTCCGCGCCCTTCCACCGGGGCTGTGCACCATATCTCTGTCCTGCGCGGGTGGGGGAGAGCACCCCCGGCCCTGCCTAAGAAGCCCCGAAGGACGAGTCCCAAGCTTTCCCCGAGGAGGCAGGCCGGAGTTCGGCGGGGCGGGCGCTGCCCAAGCCTGGGCGCTCCCGGGAACGGAGTCTGGGCAGCCCTTGGACCAGGCCGCCCTCGGGGCACGAGGGGACGCAGGGGCCGGGCAGAGCCCCGTGGGGAGGGCTCCGGGGGTCAGCGGGGGAACCCGCTCTGCGGCCCCGGCCCTGCCCTGCGCGGCCCCGGGCCCTCACCTCTCCGCCTAAGGCGGGAGGCTGAATGGGTTTCTCTGCCGTCCCGTCCTCCCCCCTTGCTCCTATAGAGTCCAGCAATTTAGCAAGTTCACCAAGCTGTGTCATGCTTCATGACTAATTCACATATTTAAATGGGAACGGTCAAAGCTGGACTATTTGATGCCAGCCAAGCGCATTTATCAGGTCAAAAAAGCTCACAATGGCTGGAGGCTCCGTGTGTGTGCGCGGGTGTCTAATATAACCGCTTGCTCAGTGCTGGACCTGGAGTCCCCCATCCTCGAAAAAAAAAAAAAAAAAGAAAAGAAAAAAATAATCCAGGCCCACAAATAAATAAATAAATAAATAAAGCACTCAGATCGGTTGCAGCTTCCCGGAGCACAGCCTCCCCTTGCCCCCGCCTCCCGGTCTGCCTCGGTCCCCCCCCCCGGCCCCCACCCAGTTGTGCCTATAATTTGTGCTTCATGGAATTAATCTGATCAATTACAGCGGTTTTCACGTGGCTGAGCAGTTTCAAAGGTGCCACATTTTATTATCTGCTGACCCCCTGACATCGCAGGTGCAGATTTAATGACGGAAAAAAGGGGGAAAAGGGAAGAGGGGGGGTTGGTTAAATTAGCCAAATGAACTTTTCTCTCCGGCGTCCCCACTGATAGACGAACGTGTGGATGGGTATTTGTGTGAGATGCGTGTGAGATGCGAAGGCCTCTGAGCTGTGCCCGGAGAGGCGGTGACGGGCCCCGATGGGACGCGCAGCGCCGACGGTCGGGGCAGCCGCGGGGGGCTCGGCAGCGCCCGGGCGGCACCTCCGTGCTGCAGGAAGGGGTGCCACGTTCAAGGAAAACGAGCAAACTGAAGTTCACGGCTCCGGGGCTGATAAATGTTGCGGGTACAAGGTCACGATCGATCACCGCACACTGTCGAGATGCATTTCGTGAGTGGATGCCTCTTCACAATCGCCTCCCGAGCCGCTGACCCATGCCTGTCCGAGCCGGGGCTCGCCAGCGCTCCTCTCGCAGCCCTTTCAAGCCAGCCCTGCTTCATGCCTTCGCCCCTTTCTATTCTGCATCTTTCAGTGAGAGGACGAGGGAAAGAAAGGACATTTTTTTTCCTAAATGTTCAGATGTGAAGTAAACAGTTTTGCATCCCCAAGCCTGGGCACCTTTGATGCTGGGATTACATTTATGAGCTAAGACATGGCATACTTCAAAGAGAACCATTCATTCGAGCG
>VZUA01025399.1:40434-53108 GCA_013401035.1 Horornis vulcanius | reverse complement strand
AAATTTGTCAATTTAAAGGGAGTTTTGCAAGAAGTGTGGAACATATGTAACACTAGCACTGAAGTCACCAAGCAATTTATGCGATATTCAGTTGCAGCAGATTGATGATTTTGAGCTGTATGTAGATGACCTATGGCAACAGTGATGTTTTGGTAAGTTTGGCAATGACAAAAAGAACTGCAAAACTATTTCCTGTGTCAGTAATAGACTCTTCCCTTAGTAACTTCCCACAACTGTTACTATGAGCAAAATTCAGCTTTGGTAGCTATGGTCTGAATGACAGCATAAAGAAAAGTCAAAGCAGCTGCCAAGATTTTAAAACTAGGCACTCATGCAGAATACCACTGATGCCAACTTTTGCAAAGTACCTCAATCCCTATATTGGGGCTGAAGGGATGATGGAAATAATTAAGTAAAAAATTTAAAGAATAATATCAAAATTCCAAGTTACTAACTGGGAACAGGTTCTGAAAGGACAGATCTAATCTAAAATAGGCTTATCACAAGAACTTTAGGTTTGGCTTTTCAACTGTTTTAACTTCCTACCTCCCAGACATCCCAACATCTCCCTAATCTAGGAAAACTGGAGATTGTCTGTGCACAGAAAGGAAAACAGACTATTCTATTTTCATCATATATATGCTGAGAGAAATATAAAATGGAAACACTTCACAGAAGTAAGCACATATTCAAGTTACATGTTAGGAATCAATCTTACCAAAATTAAGGTGGCTCCTGGAGGCTTTCCAAATGCTCTCTCTCCTTCCGCTGCTTGCACAAAGAGTTTAAGCCGTGTCTAAATTGTGAGATCCAAACACATGGGTTCAGGCACACATCCAGTCTGCATCCTGACTTTATTTTAGGATTACACCAATTCCCCATTGGGACGAAAACTAAGTACATGTGCACCATTCCTTTAGAGGGTGGTTTCAGTTGGGAAGGGTGATGAAGGCATCAGCCAGAGGAGAATTGCAGCTCACTCCAACCAGGCTTTTGTAGCTGAACATTTGAGACATATATACCAGGTGCCATGGAGAGTTGAGCTGCCTCAGGATTGTAGCCTTATGCACTTAGCTTGAAATACATTTGACCAAATATAAACAACCACATTTCACTGAGTCACTCTACTCCCCCTCTCTCTTTATAGTCACTGAAGAGAAATAGGCATTTGTGGGCTGTGATTCATCCTATCCCAAAGTAGCTATTCTAAGATATTCCATCATATCCTAAAAGCATCTGTGTTTCTGTATTGGTTACCTGAGATGGTCACCCTTAGGCTTCTTCTATCGTGCCCTTCATTAAACATGTAGGAGATGAAATCTTACTACAGAACAAGCCTTATTATGAACATAAATATTTATATATTTCAGTCACATACACTGGACAGCACTTTGGATTTTCAAATTCAGTTCAAATAACTAAAGACAATAGCATAGAGCTAAAGGACACCTGTATTTTGACAATGTACAGTTACAGCTTTGGTGTAAATCCTCAGCTTGCCATAAGCATGTTCCAGCTATGTTGCTATATAAGCTACATAAGCTTGTTCTCTAAGCTATGTTGAACATGTTCCAGTTTTTTTTTCCCCCTGACTGAACAGCAATCTTTGCACTCACTCACGCTTTCCTCCTCTGAACAACTGACTGACACCAAATTAACCTAAGAAGAGTTGATCTGGGATTCTCCTCTTGATTTTCTTTTTCATTTTGGAGGGGGACATTTTTGGGGAGAGGGAAGGTTGGTAAAATAACCATTATCTTGCTGACTCTATAAGGCAGATACTATAAACCAGCAAAATAATAAGCTCAGTAAAATAAATTGGCAAACCACCTACACTGCCTTACTCTTAGAACACTGACTTATGCAAAAGTTTTTTCAGGAAAGTGATTCTGTTTTTCTTCATGACAGCTGAATAAAAAGCCATTTTCAGTTTGCTCATCTGAAATACCAAATCACAGAAGTATTAAAATATTAACATTGAAATTACAAACCCAGATATCTAGTTTCTTCTAGATGCCCTAGGGAATTTCTGTTGGCCTTCAGTAGCCATTGCTGGAAGGACTGGGTTACTGGTATGCCTTATGTTTGCCAGCCCCACAAAGATGTCTCAGATACAAAATTGTCTAGTGCCATTTTAGATGCCATATATTTAGATACCTGTACCCATCCAAAAATGCAACCATTTCCTCAGAAATATTCCTATCAGAACAGATCTTCTCAAATCTTCCAGCAGAATGTAAAAGGGTTATATACAAAACAGAAACCCTTTATCATCAGCTGCTGAGCCCTATTCAGAATATGTTTTATGAATCACAAGGAATCACAGTGTAAAAGCACTATTTAAGCCAGGAACATGTATCACAAATTCAAGATGAATCTCTGTTTGATAAATGACTTCATGTCCCCCTAGCTTGTACAACCATGGCCAGGGACTTACCTGATGGAAGCCTCCCGAGCCTTCAACTTCTGCTGAAATAAATACCAAATGCTTAAGCCTTCATAAAAATGTATTTCAAGTCCATGTGGTTAGGAAGAATACTTCCCAAATGTGTCAAATTAAGAAGAAAGCGAGTATTGCACCTTTAGGTTTTTAATACTCAATTGGAAACAATGCAAAGGTATAATCCAGCACTACCCCTAATGCATAAATCATCTTTAGTGAGACCCACATGTACTGGGAAGTTCTTCCACTGCTGATAAAAACATGCTCCTTCCTCCTCAGACCCCTCCATGACTAATTTCCTCCATACCCATTGTTCTGGCCTCAGATTTGGAGTAGTTCCTTTTCAAACCCACAACAGGAGGAAACCATTTGATAAATTACCTTTTCATAAAACCTACTAACCTCAGCCACAAAGTCACATGGGCATAGGGAAACCCTCTTGTGTTTCAAGGAATGTAGAGGAGGATATATTTACTAAACTTCTGCCCCTTACCTTGGGGATTTCCAGCCCACTGGGAAGACACAGGAGCAAGATTTGTCTTCCAANTTTCATGTAACTATATGAGAGATGTGTTCCAAGCATGTTTTCTGCATGCAAACCCAGTATTTTTAAAATTTATGAAGATTCAGTTATGAGCCTCAAATATATTTGAACTCCTGCATATAATTCAAGCAGTGGCTCCAAATAATACGTCTTTAAATGAGTGATGCAATGAGAACTCTCTAATTATCCTTTAAATCAAAAGCTCATTTTATTAATCCATTATAAAGCCAAAGGGAAAAAATGACACTGAAACTAAGCTACATTTTGAATTTTCCCATCTTCAATTAGCAAAAAATAATTCAACTTGCTCTTTCTAATTAGTTAAAATTACCCTATTGTTTTTGCACACTACTGCAATACAGGTGTAAAACAACCTAATTTAACAGGTGATGATACCTCCTATTTCCCTACAAGCTGCCTCTTAACAGCCTGAGTCTGTAGGGTAGATGCTCAGGGGCATGCAGCAAAGTCAGCAAGCAATCTCCACTGTAAGCAGAGAAAATAGGCTCCAGGAAACTTCACAGAAAATGAAAGCCAATTGGATAATTTTTGTTTTTTAAAATCAGTAAGAGCAGCATTCAATCCCTCACCCTTTTACAGCAATTAATAACCCACACATGTAAGAGCAGAGGACTCTATATAATTAAAAAAGCATTACTTTGGCAAGAAGAGAGAGCCTGGAGTATGTAAGTGCAGGGTTTTATTTCTTTCTGTGAAGTATGGATGACAGGTACGAGAAAGCTATGCCAAGTGAACTGTTGGCAAGCAACTAGTCTTTTGGTTAACAAGCAGCTCTGTTCTGTGAATCTAAGAGTTTGTGTTCACTTACACAAGCTTTTCTTTAAACATTAGACTTAGATGCATTCAGTCATGAGTTTTGCACCAAATTTCCATTTGCACCTCAAAAGAGGTTGCTTTGTTTCAGCTTGTTTTCTGATTACTGTGAAGTGTCAGGAACACTTTGTTGTATAATGCTTTTAAACATTACATGTGGATCTTTGCCTAATTACTCTGCCACAAAATACTATATACATGAACATGAACCTTCATTTTACCCAAATGTCATGTAACAGAAACCAAGAAATAAGTAGCTGTAAACACAAAGAGAAACAAGAATTCTTTTCACACAGAAAAAAATAAGCAAACAAGTATGAGTAATGCAGGGCAAGAAACAAGGTCCTCTAGCAGAAGCATTGTGTGGGATAAAATGGCATCCAACAGCATGACCTCTGAAAACAGCATGTTTCGAGTAGCATATGTCAATATTTATTCCCACCATTAGAAAAATGAAGCAAATTAAAGAGAAAGAAAAAAAAAAGCCTCAAAAATCAAAATGCATACAGGACTCCATTCAACAGAGATCCAAAGATGGAATGGAGAGTATTTTAAGGGAAATGTCTGTAAGGGGGTAGCATTGAACTTTCTAACACAGCAACTTCACCCATTCTGTATTTTTCTCCAGCTTTCCTCTTCCTCTCTCTCTCAAAAAAAGTGTTATAAATTGACAAAACCATTCATTTGGCTGTTTCCCCTCATATCAGTTCTAATAAGGATAAAATATGATCACTACTACATATTAGTAGAGCCAAAATAAGAAGATATCCTGTCTGCTACCTTTGGCTTACTTAAAGGTAATACTACTAAGCAAAGGGGAATGCAAGGAAAATGTACAAGATGAAGATTACGCAAGTCTTTTGCTGTGGGGTGTATAATCTTATGAACTTAAGACTTTAAGTCTGTAACTTTAACTTAAGCTAAATTTCACTGCAGACCACCTGCCCTTTTGGCAACTGTAATGCCACCTCATCCCTCAAAGCTATCTTCAGCAAGACCCATGAGGAGGGGTTTGTCTGGGCAGGATTGTAGTAACCATCAAAGAGCTCTGTCCCTTCCTTCAGGGACAGGTAAGAACAAAAGAAACCAGTTGACAAAAATATTCTGCTGGTCCTCAGGTATCCTCCTAGAAACTTTGATTGTAAGAAACCTAAGGAGGTTTCTTACCTAGTCCACCTTCTGCCTCAAAAGAAAATTATCATCAAAAGCAGACTGGGTCAGCATGGCTTTGCCTTGATGAGTCCTGAGAAGCTCACAGGGCAGATACTTGCTCCTCTGGATGACCTGCTGGTGAGCTGCACTACTCTCCTAGTAACAAGATTTTCCCAACATCCAACCTGAATCTCCAAAGAAACATTTGGTTGTCACTCTCCCTTGGTGTCACCTGGCACTACTAAGCACAGTTTGGTCCTACTATTTTCATAATCATCCTCCAATAGCAGTAACAGCTACTGGACTGTCCCTTGCCTACTTTTCATCCAAGCAAATAAACCCAGCTCCCTCAACCTAGACCTCTACCCATAAAAGTAACTTTTCACTGGAACTAGACATGGCAATAGGACTTCATCTGAGCTAGAAGTACTGCTTTGACAAAAGCCATGACCATGTGCTCAGTTAACACTGGATGAACTTGAAAGACTTCTAGTTTTCTCTTCCCTTTATTATTGGCTGCATATACAAGGGAATACCACTCAGATGTTTTGCATTTTCTTCTTTTGATTCCTCTTTGTACTGCTGACAGAAGGGATATGTTAAAAACTCTGCATCCTGTACAGAAATGTCCACAGAATTTCAGACCTTTCTATTTCAGTACTCTCAGATATTTTGCATATTGAATGTATTTCTATTTTACAAAGGTATCTAAGATCAAGTTACCTAACAATAAAAAATGAAGTTACCAGTGCTTCTTTTCTGTAGGAGTTCTTTATAGGTCCTTTAAAAACCCCCAAATTTTATCCAGCTGTTTCCAATTGTGGCCATCTCCAAAGATTTCTTTTTGAGACAACGTAACTTCAAGAGTACTGGCAGCTCAAAAACGAAAACAAAACTCAACACCAAACACCAACAAAAAACAACAACAACAACAACAACAACAAAAAGTCAAGCCAAAAAATCTAATCTTTATGGATATCCATTAATTCTGCTCCTTTTTTCAGTCTATTATGGAGAAATCAAGAAATAACTAAGAACTGACAAAATCTTGCTGGAGTAAGCAAAGTGGAACTACAGCAGTTTCAATTATTCCTCCTGTTTAGAAAATTCATTATCTCAATCCTAAAAGCCTTCTGCACAGTTCTGCACTAATAACATTTTTCACCATCCCAGTTTGTTTCCAGCGGCAGACTCCACCAGGGACTCAGAAGCACTGGGGACCAGCTCTAGCAGATTAGGAACTGCTTGTACCACATAAGAAAAAACACTTCAGCCATCTTTGAAATCTGTATTTCAAGAGTCACTTTCTTCTTGTACAGAATGGTATAAGCTTTCCAGAAAGCAAGAACAGTGCTGTAGTAATCCTCCTGTCAGCCCCACAGCCATCACCTCAATTCAGATGACCAAACTCTTCTGCTGCTTTGTGAGGGAGGAGTATTGAGATCCACCCAGCTCTGGCCTCCAGTTATTGCCACACCATTAGTCAAGTGGCCTCTTAACAGCTCAGGAAGCTGACAGATTTTTCTTCTCCCTTCCTCTAACTCACAACAGCAAGGACAGGTTATTTTAAAATAAAAAATGACTGCCTGAAACCACCAACACCATTTTCTGATGGAATGTGCCTTAATCTTAGCATTACCCTGCCCTCATCCTTCCTGTCCACACTCACCTTGGCTCCCACAGGAGGCATATCCACGTCTAACCATTCCCAGGATTCAACAGCTTGTGCCTCCAAGACAAATCACATGCCTCTCTTGTGGGACCCAGCAATCCGAATGACATAGCACACTTCATCTGCCATGGTATAAAGTGGACTGGGTTTTCCAAGGAATAGAGGGAAAGAACCAGAGAAATCAGATACTTTCTGGTAGCTGCAAGTAGCAGAAGTAATACACTCTACTACAAACAGCAAGCAAAGTGCACAAAACATTATGAAATTAAGTGAATGAATTGAGTAATGTAAGACCTACCTCTAACTGCCAACAGGTAATGCACAATCTCGAGAGTGAAATATATGATATACATTGCATCACCCAAAGCTCTCTAGATGAGATATAAAGGCCATGTCTTTTTTCCCTGCTCCTCACAATACAGTGTCCAAGACAAGAAGACACCAAGAAGCACTTTGTTCACCTGCTTCTGCAAATGTGAAATCTAAGGTGCTTATATTAAAGCATCTTTATTAATATTCCTTAACCTGAAAAGCCAAAGCTAAAATTCATTCACTCAAAGATTGCAATAAAGAAACAGCTTTAGGAAGGCTAGGATTAATATATTGCAATGGAAGGTAGCAGAATGTCCCAGAATTATGAAGCTTGAGAATTTCAGCAGATACTTTGACACAAGGTTGAACATGATAAAATCCCCAAACTTTATCACCTTGTGTTTTTTAAGAAAAGCTAGTTCTTCATAGTCCTCTTGGCACCTTCACAGATCATACCTGGACCAAGCTGCAAACTGATCATATTTTTGACCTAACACTTGACAGAGAAGTTGAACATTCTGGATATCATAACACTACTGCAGTTACAGAAAGAGCATTGCCTCATTCAGGCAAGTGACAGCATGGCCAGCTTCCCAGGAACCAGAGAAAGCCTCAGCAGAGTAAGGACCGACAAATTCCAAAATCATGCAGATCTCATCAACAGCAGCAGAGCAAGGGCCTTAGGGCTCAGGGACCCACACATCAGCAATGATCAAACCCCAGTCAACTCCTGACAGACATTGCTCCAGTAACATGCCCAAAAATGTAATATACCCTGATGTTATCTGTATCTCACCATACACAGAGGACAGAAACTCTCAAATGGAGACATGGCCAATAAATGCCGAAATAACTAATGCATCAAAGCCTGTGCTAAGGCTTTCCATGCTCAAAGCTTATGATATCCATACAGACATACTGCACAGCAAGGAAACAGTCCCCTTTGTGAAGACCTTGTGCACCCTTGGAAAGCCCTCTCAGGAAACAAAACCGCGCCTCGCCCATATCCACCAACAGCCAGCTTACAAAGCTCAAGCCAACCACATTTAGACACTGGCTAATCTTCAAACAGGGTGTCTTTTTTCTCTGAGACCTGCAAATTCAACCATACTCCTTCCAGTCTGAAATCATTAACAAAATACTTGGAAGTCTTTTTCTTCTTTGAAAATGTAACAGTCCTACCACAGCTGAGGAAACTTATTGTGGATATACTGTCCTGACCAACCGCTGGTTAGTGCCAAATCTCCCATTCCTGAAAAAGATAAGCAACAAAACCAACTATTGGTTCACTTCAGTAAGCCTAATGGTACCCACCAGGGACATCAAACTAAAGAAAGGACATGGATCTTCCCGTATTTCAAATTATCTCTTTTCAGAGGAGGTATGGGTTGATATAAATTCAACCTCACAGACCTCCTTTTTGATACCATCAGGCATGAAATATTTGTCTCCCACCAGGGGGGATACCTCAAAAGGGCCCACAAAAATATTATGAAAATCTTGAGTACTTCCTGGATAAATCAGGGGCAATGGAGAAAAGGCAGCAGTAGAAAGCTGCTTCCACGTCACTTGTTCCTTCCCCTGTAGAGACTACAAAGCTCAATTCCCTATACACTACTTTTTAACATACGTGTCAAACCACCAGGTGAATTAGCCAGCAACATTCTCAAATTCTGCCAGTGTGAAAATACAACAGTTCTATTTAACCTTCAGCACAAACAACTTCAGCACCATCCAAAAAAGGAGGAATAGCTGAAGTTAAACCTAAACCTGGAATTTAGTGGAGGGCAGAGGAAAGCCCTGTCAAGAGTTTGCAGCCACAGCCAGACCCTAGGTTTGTTGCTTTAAGATACATGATCCCAGCTGGTCATAGGTCAGAAGTATTTCTGGACTTTACACTGACATTATACTTTCATACTGAAACACTACTCAATAACAGCATTGCTGTCTCAGCTCTATCTAGGCAAAGAGTCATCTGTGTCCCCAGTGCACTCTGGGCAGTCCATGAAGCCTTCCAATCTAAGAAATCTGATTACTCCAGAACGTGTTATGTCCTTCCCCAGTAACACAGCATCATACCATCATCCTCCCATCTTCCAGGCTGCATCCTCACAGTGCTCAAACATCTATCTGCTATCTTAGAGCTCCCTGGCCCCAGCCCAGGGCAGCAGCAGAGCTACCTTGGGCTCCGCAGAAGAAGAGCCCCTGACAGTCACCACTGCCGTCAGCCACCCAACGTGAGCTCAACACGTTAGCATGCAGCTGCAAGGCAAGATAAACTGTTGAGCTCTTCAGCACTTCAAGATTTTTGAAGAGGTCTACACTTTCTTCATACCTGTAGTTGATTGAGTCATATATTTTTATTCTGAAGTTAGCTGAGTGTTTTGATACTGTGTTTCTCTAAAGCCCTAAGCCAATCCATTGTGTCAAACCCAGTTACCACATACAATGCAACCACAATGATCAAGACAGCAAAATGCACAGGGAAAGAAAGTATCAGCAGTAGAAAAGAAAGAGATTGTTTTTGTTTTTAAAAGTTTATTCATGAGAAATGAGTGACTTGAAACTGAAAAGCATTTTTGATTAAGACTCTGCCTTGACTTTCATTTCAATGACACACTAATGAACACTTTCTAAGTAGCTCTACTTACAAATGAACGTGGGAGAATATTGAAGAAAGGTAATGGGAGGGGAAAAAAATAATCCATCAGTCATTTTATTTCTTAGATGCCTCTGAGAAAATAAATAATAATTCATCGGGGAAAAGTGATCCAGCAAAGATTCAACTGTTAAAAGACATCTGGAAAGGAATAATAAGTAGACTGGAAGAGTCTGAATTACAATAGAGGGCTATGAAGAAAGATACAGTGTGATCTGGAAGCCAATTAGGTGATTTAGTAATTCTTCAAAGATGAAGGCAGTGTGTTCACATCTGTCCTGCGTACTTCAGCAACAGAGAGCTAACAATGAACTGTCAGAAAAAGAAAATTTATAGAAGAGCAGTAAATGCGATTGTAGGACTGGCTGGAGCCATAAGAAGTGAGATTTCTACCCTGGTAACTGACAGCATGAAAATACCTTCTTTGATAACAATTTCATTGCGATTCATAGTTCTTTATTTCTATTTTTATTGCCAGATTCAACAAAATTCAGAAACATTCAAGTAAAACTATAGTAAGACCTGTGAGGGCCTATTAAAAGGGGAGTGGGGAATGAAGGCAATATAAACAAGAAAACCGTTCATTCACCTAGCATGGCATGACTTTCAGTGAGAACATGCCAAATCTAAATAAATTAGGCTATATAATTCTACTTGGCAGCATAAGGAGCAAAATAATCATGTAGTGTTGCTGAGATTCCAAGAGCTACCCAGGCAATGCAAAAAATCTAACACCATCAGGCAGCAATGGGAATACCAATTTAATACACTTTTTCTTTCTTCCTGCCATAAATCAGGACAAAAAGTTAACAGAGCTTTTTCCAGTGTCTTGTAACCAAGCTTTTAACACAAGGAAAAGCAAGACTAAGAAGGTTCCCCAAACGGCAGTCACAAGCCATTGGCAAGATTCATGTACTACTTTTGCTATGGTAGATATCACCACAGTTTAAGAATCCCTAGATTAGGAGAAAAAGCATTTAGTACTGCACAGTACAATTCTAGAGACTGCAACCAGCAGAGAAACTGCAGAGCATCTGGAGTATAAGAGATGAAAATTTCACCCACCAAGTGTTAGCAGCAAGTAGACTTTATTTTTAATCTTCTTATGACAACTGTTATTCTATAAAAGCCAAATTTAAGAAAATGATGTTCAGATGAAGATTTCAGCATCACAATCCCAAACACACCAATTCCAAAGATTAGAGATTTTGGCAGGGTTGCTGTTGACTAAACCCAGGCCATTTTTTCAGACAGAGGGCCATAAATAATAGAGGAGATAAGTTTCACAGGAGAAGGTATGTTGAAGTGACCCATGTTATACCATCCACCCACCTATCTACACAGTGCAGATAGGTACCACTCCTGTGGTGATGGCAGTGATACCACAGCAAAACAACCCATCTCTTCAGCTGCAGTAGAAAACAGGCACTGTTCTGCAGGTTACCTTGCACAGACAGACCCCCACACTCTACAAATCACCAGGGTAGCCCACTCCTATTCCAAATTTCACTGACGTGTAGACAAGCCATAGCATAAGCCTGCAACCATGGCAAGTGCCGAAAACTGGTGTGCCCCAATTGGGAGCTCCAGCCTGTGGCAGAAGTTCTGTTGTTGTGATCTCCAATGAGCAACACTGGAGCTGGCACCCCACCATCACCCTATCACTGCAGAAAGAAACTGCAAGGCTGGCTCTGCCCAGGGTTTCATGCATCCTCTAAAAGCATGAGGTTGACACTGCACAAAAGGGCCTTGTCCACAGCGGGAAAAACGACATCCCTTCCAGCAGCAGTATCAACTGTACTCGACGAATGCAAATAATATCAGTGCCAAATGCAAGCTACAAATTGACATAATTGATGCTGGAGCAACTATGTTTTTAACTTTAAATATACTCAGAAAGTGTATGAAAGACGCTTTCCACTAGTCTTCGAGAGTAACTTTAGACCGTTTCCCAGAAGAGCTGAAATATGTATTTGGCCCTAAATCTTACCGCAGGTACCGTTTTCATTTGCACAGTGTGGTACGTGCACACACGAAGGGAAAATAGAGGACAGATGGCAAAATCTATGCATATTTACCAAGGTTCGAATACCACATTAAAATCATAAGCACTAGGCCAAGTCACATGTTCAAAATTAATTACACTTCCGCTACTACCTACAAGTCCACACTGCTTTAAAAATCTACAAGTCTGAACAAGATACGTCAGTGTGACACGATCACTTAAGTATATTAATCCCACATGGATATCCTCTGCAGCTGAATTAAAGGCACACAAGTTATTCCTCGCTACTGTTCAAATACATATTCAGCCACATTACTGCTGTTTCCCTCCCAGCAGAAATGTAAATATGCCCAAAAGAAACGGAAAACAAAACATCTGGAAACAGAAGCCTATAGGCAATGTTCTCATAGTTAAAAAAATACGTGCGCATATTCTGTGTATATGCAGACCAATACATATGCACGCACAAGGAACAAATATATAGGGTTTCCACACAAAACCAGGAGTAAGAAAAACATTTAATTTCGGACAGTTTTTCCCCCTCTGTCACACTCACCTTCACGGGTGTCCCCCCCACTAACCTGCCCAGCGCTATTTCCCGCTGGCCGCAGCGAGCCCCCGGCGCAGGGATGAAGCGGGCGGGCATGGAGCGGGGAGGGAGGATTTGGAGGAAGCCGCCGGGGCGGCCACGGCCCCACGGGGCCCTTTCCCTTTCCCTTCCAGAAGTAACACAAAGTTATGACTCCCGCTCGCCGCTCTCCCCGCTCGCACGCCGTGCCAAATGCTGAGTTAACAAAACCATAAATCACCGCTGAACCAGACGCGACGGCCCGGCAGCAGCGCCCGCCGCCTCCCGCCCCGTCCCACGCCGCGGCGGCTTCCCCAGGGAAGCGAAGGGGAGGCGAGCGGCGGGGGCAGCGGGCACCCGAACCGGCGCAGGGCTCGGGGCGCCTTCCCGCGCCCTTGGCGGCGGCAGCGGGAGGGATCGCAGGTCCAGGTGCGGCGGGACGGGCAGCGGCGGCAGCTCCCCGCGCCGGGAGGCGTCGCGGGCCG
>VZUA01025399.1:0-21494 GCA_013401035.1 Horornis vulcanius | reverse complement strand
CTGTTGTACAAGTTCACATTTCTCATCAGATAGATACAGAAAAAAAAAAAAAACAAAAAACCAAAACCAGAAAGGGAGAGATTTGGACACAACATTGTATTCCTTACAAGAGGAATGATGATACCACAGTCTTCTTCAAATTGTATTCTGAAGCATGTGAAATGGCAATGAGCAGTGACTGTTATTACACTTGCATTATTTACAACCCTTTAAAAGGCAGATTTAAATTATTCTTTTAGTTACTATGGTAATCTAGGAGACCTTTGCAGCCTCCAGCTTTCTGAGTAAGGAATGAACTGTTGCTTCAAGACACTTTCAATATTGCTACAGAGGATTATTTATGGTGCTCTTTTATTTTTTTAATCTTTCCCTTTTATATTTGTTTGGTTGGTAACGCATTAGATTTCTGTCATCTGGAGTGGTGACTTCAACATAATAATTCTGTCACCAGGCCTGTAGACAACATGGGTTAAAGACTTTTATCTTCATGTGTTAGGATGTAAATCTAGAATTTCCTTATGTCAGATCATGTAAGTACTCATGATTAATAAAATATGAGGCAAAATTTTGGATTTTATTTTATGTAACATTACATAGACTTTTTCTCCCCTTTTCCTATTTTTTAAAGTCTTCATTAGAGGATTTGTATGGGAGGTAAGATCTAAGTTAGTCTTACAAAAACGATTTTTATGTTGGAACTATGAAAAATGTTTACAACTACTACCCTTGAACTTCACTGGATAGTGCTAAAAATTGGTAAACTGCTTTAAAATATTACTCTGTTATTCAATTTTCATGCAATCCTGTGTGCAAATGAATAATTTATTTGTTTTAAAAAAGGAATGGCATAGCTGTGAAAGGTGAGAGATTGGTAGAGCTGTGAGACCTTAACACAGAGAGGTGCAATGCCGAGTATTTTGGTACTGCAGGTTTATGAGTGTCCTCACCATTCTGCCCACATCTCAAATGAAAGCACCAGCAGGAAAAGAGGGCATTTCCTGTCTCTGTGCTCCTCCACCTGCTCATTGTCCAGATACCTGAGTTACTTGTTAGGTGTGGTGAAAGTGGGTTTGAGTTTTGTGGTACACGCATCAGTCTTCAGGGAAAGCAGCCTGACATCACCTCTGTCAGGGAACAGTCATCCCAGTGATAACAGCTTTCAGACATTACTGACTTGGATTTGATTTGAATCACAGATAAAAGGATTAGCTTGAAACTTGTTTTCTAGTTTATTCTTTCTTGTTTCAGTGTCGGTGAATATAATTTGCATTCCTTTCATACTAGGCATAACTCTCAGTGTTGATTAGAAATTATGGTTTTAATTAAAATAAATACTTTTAAATCTTCTGCTGTTGCTTTTTTCCCAAGTGTGTAAAGGTAGAGGCTGCTAAGTATTCAAGAAGCTTGAGTAGGTTCTACATTCAAATCACCTTATTTGTCCAAACTCCTCTATATACCACTTGGAAAAATTCATAAAAATACAACTTTTAAGTTTGTGTGAACAATCATGTTGCAGTGGTAGCCGCTGTTTCAGGACTTCTGACAGCTTGAGTTGCTTCTTTGGAATTTAAATCCATTACTTATTCAGCATCACAATCTAAGTAAAATTCATACTGATACAACTCACGTTACTTCCCAGAGAAAGTTGTTGAAATAAAAATTTGGATTTTTTCCACCTCATTATGGCCCATTCTTCAATTTCAAACTATTCTAACATGTTCTTTCAAGAGAAAGCATATGGCCTGACACTGGATTTTGAGTTGTACATAAATTGTACACATCTTGTTGATCTGAAGGAAATGTTGAACAAGTGAGCAAATACAATTAGAAAATTAATTAGGCTGTGTCTACGCTGAGATTTTGGCTTGAACGCTTAAAGCAGTTTTGAATCAAATTCCCCAGTCAGTCATACTTGCTGCACATTGTTGCATGAAAGGAATGGGGCTTGTATATACAAACTGTATTTCCTTCAGAGAAGCTAAATCTCAAGCCCCACAGCAGGTGCTCCCCAAATGTGCTCCATCTCTATGCAGGGGTCCAAACCACAGTGCCCAAACCTAACATCAGACAGTTTCTAACCATGTGTGTGCCAGACACGTTTGGTCCAGAGCAACCATTAGACCTACCGGGAGTGAGAACTTCAGACCACATTCATTGAAGATGCAGGAGGCTCAGCACCTAACAGTAGATCTATTGATCTGCTCCTAATGCATCATGGTGCTGGTGACACTCACATGGTCTCCGTTCTCCCAGCATGTGTAGGCCTGGTGCAGCCAGAGGAGGGGATGTCTCCACGTGCCTGTGCCAGCCATTGTGCAACCCATGTGCTGAGACAGTTGCTGTGTTTGACTGAACCACAGCTGTTAAACCTTGCCCTGGGATGTCGTGCTGATCATCGCTCTAGCCCTGCTATGGGACTCCTGTGTGCTCGGCGTGCAGGCCAGCTCATGCCTGCCCACCAAAGCCTGCGTGCCCATCCTCAGGGCACTGTTCCATATGTGCTGGATGTGATTCTGCACAGAGCTTCCTTAAGAGCAGGAAGAACACCCAAAGATGCCGCTCCCAGGCTCGGGGCCTGTTCCTTTTCCCCTCGGAGGAATGTTCTAATGATGGCATGTGAAGTTATACAACGCTATCAGATTTCAGCCAAATCGGACCATAGGTCACGTACAACACAGAGATGTCTGGAAAACAGATGCTCCTTGTAGCTTTGGTTATCTAAATGTATGTGGTTGATTGCCTTTTTCATGTTAACGAGTAGAAATCATGGGAAATCTTCACATAAGAGTTCAAAGTAGAGGTCCGAAGATGTCTTGCAAACATGCTCAAAAATGCAACAGCTCTGAAACTACAATGAATACTTGACACAAAGATTTGTCTCCATCAATATGCATAATGTTCTCCTTATTGTTGTTGATGAGATATTCGGAATAAGATTCTGAGGCTTATTTTTAAGCCTATTTGTGGATTACTTCCAGCAAGTTGGTTTTACAAAACAATCCTAACAAAAAGCACACGGTGTAGCTCTTTATAGCAATATATTTCCTATTCCTCTTTTTTTATAGCTATTTTATAGTCCGCCCATCTTATCACATAAAAGGAAAAACACTTTCATTACTGAAAGCTGAATTTCATATGAAATAGCATAACTCAATACTTTTCCACTAGGTAGAAAAATTAATCCTCCCTTATTAAAAAGAAAAACTGTTTTCATTTTACTCTTTTCTCTTTATCAGCTGAAGAAAATATGATCAGAATTCAAACATATGTTCAGTATTTCAGCAAAAAATCTACAAGTGTATTTGAAAAAACTCAAACTTCAAACAGGCCAGAAGATAGTTTCTCTCTTGTGACACAAGTTTGAAGGACACTTGCCAGACACTTACACACCCACTTTCTCAGCCAGAAAATCTTTTAGTAACTAGAAATTACAGTTCAAGCATACATTTAAGTGCTAAGTACTAATGCCCAACATTAAATGCTCAGCCATCTTTACAGCCACAATGCAAAAGAGCTTTGCTTTCTCTTTTTCTGTCTTCCAGTTAGTTCAGTTGCTTGCCTGCACTCATCTTTCCCTTTTTTTATCAGACATAGAGACATTGTAAGACTAATATCTGTAACAGCACGTTCAAAAAATAGTTTTTTTCCTGCAGGGTACAGAGGACGGGATGGCCAAGCAGTAAAATTTGCTACTGTGTGATCTATTCCTACAAACGAAATGAGGGAGAAGGGATGAAGTTATTAATCTCCTTTAAAAGATAAATTCTGAACAAAACCTTGAAATACTTTCTAGCATTTCACAGAGTTCCATTTTCATAAAATTGATCTTACTGCTTAAAACATCAAGCAAATAAAAGGAAAAAAATCTTAAGTTAGTAACTCCTGACTTTCCCAGTCCAAGACAAGTCACCTTCAGTGTGCTAGGGATCTTGCCGGTTTTCAAAATGTCTTAAATCAGCCAAAATAGTCCTGTTGGAGTCAAGGAAAAATTAACACCACCTAGTCCTAATGTGACCTCAGCTGGAGTCCAGTGGGCAGCTCTGCCCATCCATGCTTAAGAGAGAAAGGCTGAAATTCCAGCAGTTGCAAATGATATTCAGATAATCCAAGGAAAGAACAGCTAGTTTTACAAGAGTAAACTAAAAGGCCTTGGATTGCTTAGTCTAGCAAAAGGGTGACTGTCGGGGAATGTGATTCATATCATGTGCTTGGACTTGTTCCAAGCTGTGTGGATTCTGACCAGCAGGCCAGAACACACGTGCTCGTTGGTTAACGGGAAAGCTGAACAGATCAAAGTCATGCTGGAGTCTCTCCAACAGTGGCCTACTGATGTGCTTGCCTACCTAGAAAAGGTTTTAGTTCCTTAAAACTCACAAAAACTCACCTTTCAATCCCTTTGACAAATTTAGCTAAGCTGGAGCCATGGCTTCAAAAGATACTGAGTTTAGAGAGGACTGAAACAAACCAACTGACAGGCACAGACAGAATCAATAGTTTCTTAGGAAAGCAGCTATGGACACCTCATTAAAAATGTATAGTGACAGTAAGCATATCTAAAACAAGGAAATAATGGGGAGACAGAGAGGTGAGGGAAAACCAAGAGATATTTGCATACATTGAATAAGCCAGGAGAGAAAACAGCTCGTTTATGTCTTTGATCAGCAGGAGCAGTGTGTTACCTTTTGAGCTTCTCCATTAAACAAATGTAGGCTGCAAGTAGGACCCTCTACATAAAAGATACAATAAACAGCATACTGCCTTATTATTTTATGTTACAGCAATCACAGTTTAAGGAATTGCACTGCTGGAAAAAAACCAGCATTGTGGTTAGTGAATCTGCAACACTGTTTGCCTACAATAACTGGCAATACATTTACATTTGCAATCCCATTTAGCATTCACACACTAATTTTGTGAAGACTGGTTCACCAAGGTACCTAAAAAGAGAAAGAGATGAGTGTCTGTGGAGACGTCTACCCCTTAACTTCTTAAAGAAGTTATTCGACAGGCATCAAAAATTGAGCTACAAGTCAGTTGTCCAAGATACATGAATTGAACATGAAACTTACAGTGAAGTATCTTCTCAAATCCTCTATTATTATAATCAATACCTTACCAGTAATGCCTGTAAGAAAACATTTAGTAAGAAACTGTAAAAGTAAGCACTGTAAGAAACCACTTCCTTACTTTTCACACATGCACTGTGAACAACACAATTTCCTGGTCCCCAGCATTGTAAAGTGTAGATCCCTCCCACATACATTCAACATTTTAACATCCCACTGAGACTTTTCTATCTAGTTAAGGAGATGACTTGAAAGGCTGAATGATCAAATAGATTTAAATAGCTGCTGTCATTCGTGAGTTTACATAAGAAAATGTTGAGGTTTTCTCCCTTACATGTCATGAGGGAATTAAACTATTTTTGCAGTCAGATTAATTTACAGGAAGCAAGAAAAAAGTTTAAGACTCTATAGAGTGCCAGACTTGAAGGACTTGTAGTCAAGAATTAAAATTTATTTGAAATACTGAAACATTTGTGTTGTGCTTACAGATTTTAATCAGCAAGAGGCATTGGGGACACTTTCTGTGAGTGTCCAACTTTTACTTAGCACTAGGTATCGATTGCAACAGATGTCAGTAATATAGAGGAAGATTTTCTAAGGGTCATGAAGGCAATGAGAAAGAGTAAAAGACGACTTAGTGAGAGGTAGAAGGGGGTCTTGTACCAACTGCAAGAGGAGGATTGCCTGGTGGCTTCTACATCATTTCTGTGGAGCATGGCTTCTGAGACATATACAGCAGACAACTGGGAAAAAAAGAGTGCAGGGCATCCAATGTCACTCATGGCCAAGTACAAGGAGGATTGTTTAATCACATCACTCAGCAGGGTGACGTATGCAGCATTCCAGGTGGCTCAGAGACACCTTCCTCCAAATTGCTGAAGATGGCAGCTTCTCTGCCTTCCTGTTGCCAAAGGCAGTACATGCCAAACAAACTGAAATCCAGATGCTGGTGCTCTCTATGGTCCTTGTCTTCTGGATTTCTACCAGTGAACACAAGCATAACAATGAACATAACATGATCATCTGAAAAACAAGTCCCTGTGAAGAAACCATACGGAGATGCAGAATTGCAGTTTGACAGTTTTTACAAAGGTGGGGACTTCTTTTCAACAAAAGCCTAACTCCTTAGCAGGAAACAAAGCAAAACAAAAAAAAGTAGAGAAAAAAATAAATTAAGACTCCAACAGTATATTCCAGGCTGTTTTGCAGTCCAGCTCTCCACAGAAAGCCTGTCTAATCTAGCAATTTCCTCACAGTGATTCCAGGCCAGTAACTGCAAATGATCAGGAAGACCAGCACACTGCCACAAAGCCTCACCGAACTGGACCACTGTTCAAGATCAGGTCTACCTAGCACCATAATTACAGAAAAGTTTTTTGGGTGAATACAATGTATTTCAAAGAGAATGATCTATTTAATACTTACAGTATTCTAGCACTTCTGTGAGACATTAGAAACTGGGCAGCGAAGCACAGTCTGGGCAGATGGACTGAATGATTCAATATAATGAAATCCTTCCATTTCCAACATCTGTAACAATGTCTCCATTTCAGGCATTTGTGACAATGATCTTTACTTGCTGTATTTTGGATTAGCTCTCCAACTGATACTCTTTCCCAGTATTAGCAGACAGAATAATAATAGATCATCGTTGTAGATGGCAGCAGGCGTAAACAGTAGGAGACACTAATTATCACCCTTTTGGTTTACAGCAGCAGAGACCACCATTAAATGAAAAAATGCCAAGTAAAAGATAACTCTTCACTATGAAAGCTTCTTTTCCTACCAAAAAAACAAAAGGAAAAAGTTAAGATTATGACCAATTTGATTTTTTTTTTTATTTTTAATGAAGTATAGAGGCAGTCTGGAAAAAACTTTTTTGATCCTCCAACTGGAAGGATACATTTGAAATTGTGATTTGTAATATGTGGAGAACAAAAGGAATGGTGGTCTGAGATGTACCAGTAGAAAGCAAGCACAGGAAGAAGTAAAGGACTTACTCAGATGAAGTGTCTGCCTATATGTTGGTAGCGACAAGTCCAGAGTAAACTAGGACAAAAGGACAGATGGCACAAAGCCTAAAATACTCCTTACACCTCTGTCAAAACCTAATTTTTTGATGTAGCCATGTTATCTTTTGCTTGGTGTGACAGTAGACTAATATCAAGTCTTTGTTGCTGCAATTGCAGTTTCTAATTTTCATAATTAGATTTATAAATCTGCATTTTATGCTACAAGTATTTGGGACATTATTGCAGGGAGGATTTTCAAAAGTGTAGTAATTTGTAGTATCAAATCAATTCAAAGCAATTGAAGAAGAGTTACATTCATCAGAAGCATGAGGTTCTCTATCTGTGTCATACCTCCCAGCTTTATTACTTTTTCAGTGATTAGACCATTTTTGTCAAGGTTTTAGAAAAGGTAATAAAAAGATCATGTCAGCCTTGAAGTCCCCCTTAGAAAGACATGGTTTAGGGAATCTTCTCTCAAAAGGAGATGTGATTAAAGCTGAGGCTAAAAGAATACACTTGAAACATTTTAAAATGGTTGTGATAGAACTGAACTTAAATCATGTGATGCTGCTTTACTCTGGAGATCTTTCAATGCCAAATCTGCATCTTGAGGTAATCCTGCAATACTTCTGTTTTATCAGTTTCATCTATTTTAGATTTTCTATTTGTAATCCTGAAATTGACCAGAGGTGTTGGATATAAAGGCTGCATAGAAGCCATTTGGGAAAGAATATGCATTGAAATCAAAATCTTTTATCCCAAAGAATATTTGATACTGATCCAACTGACCCATCACAGCATAAACAAATTGCTGCTATACCACATCAGCTTCTGCAAAACTGACCTGTGTGATTTATTGGCTCGTGTGTTTGTAATCTCATCCTCCAGGTTTTCAAGGCTAATGATTCTTCATCTGCCTATTGGAAGCTCCTAACAGCCTCAGCTGTGTATCTGATGTTTGATATATACCGAACCAATCCAATTTGATTTTTAATGCAGCACCCCAGCTCTGCTTATCTCATACCAAAATTTGGATGAAAGCCCTTGAAATCTCCCCTCTGATGAGATTCCAGGAAGGAGAACTCCAGGGCACAAGGAGGCACACACAGAGCAAAGCCACATGTGGCAGGGGCTTCAGCTGAAGTGTTCAGCGTGGGTATCCTCAGGCTTTTTGTTGATTACAGGTATTGTTCTAACATAATTTGCCACTCTGGAAAAAGTCTGTAAGTCACAGATTGCTTTGACAGTTTAAGAAAGCACCGCCACTGGAAGAAGGGGTCCCCAGTCTCCTCCACTCTCCGTGTCTCATTCCCACCTCTGCACTGCTGCCACCCTTTTGTGGACACAGCTGCCAGCACAGCCCCGTGCTCGGTGGGACGTGGGCTCGGGCCCCAAGCCTTCAGCCGGGGCTGTTACCCAGCCTGGCTCCTGGCGTAACCGCGCAAACACGCGCGGCTTACAAAGCAGCCAGCGAGCAGCTGGGGACTAGTGAAAGCTTATTTTGGCTTAAAGAGTTCCTCAAATTACAGACTTGGCTATGAGCCACATGCTGTGATTGCTATGAAGGCAGGTCAAATCCCGAAAAGACCCCCAGGAACATCAGAGGGACTTACCCTAGTGAGGTAAACAAATAACATAATGTCAGATTAAGCTCAATGTCACTAGATAACACGCGTGCAAAGTGAAACTTGGAATTATTTGGAATTCTTATTCAGGAAGGACACCTGTTTTCCACCAGGGACATCTCGAGCGAAAGCCTTTCTTCAGTATGCAACTATATTCAGAATCAAAACCTGTCCTTATATTGCCTGTACATTGAGAAAAATCACACACACAAAAATTTAATATATACCCATTATATTAAAGGAAAACAGGTTGCAGCAGTACTTTCGCCATCTGTCAACAGAACACAGTACAAACAGAGGTTGTGGGTATTGAAAGGAAGGCAACAGGATTGATTAGGAGTGCAGAAAACCCATGCATGAATAGATTGAAATGATTGAGAGAATTTGTTTCACAAGGCAGACATTTAAAAGAGAACAAGGTAATAGTAGTTAAAGTAAGGAATGGTACAGGCAAGATAGATAAAAACCTTTGTTGAGACAGCTCTGTTCCCTGGCTCAACACCAGACTATGGAGACATTCAGTGAAATTGTAAGGTAGAAAATTAAAACCTGATAAAAACTAACACCTTTTAGTCCAATATGTAATTAGAAGATGTAGTGCTGATGCAGGTTGTGGGTTGCTTACGGAAATTTGAGGTTTCTTACTCTTCAGTGAAAGAATAAGCGTGCAGAGTAAAAAACCCATGAAGTAAAAACCCATGAAGATACAGTTACTACAGAGCAACACTGACTGCCACCAGCTACCCTCAGACACAAGCTTGCTATCTGCCCGGACTTGTAACCATCTACCTCCTATCTACTTAAGAGGCTTGCATTTTGACAAAGAACAAGGCTTGCATCTTCTGAATTCTGTGAGAGGTGTCTACTCGAAGTCAAATACATTCACGTTACGGCATTCAGTGCATGCAGGCATGGAAACACATAGAAGAGGATTTCCTAAGAAAGAATCTTCTACAAGGGGAGTTCTGCTGCACACAGAGGAGTGCATCATCACAGAATGTGTCTGTTCTGCTTCAGGACAGGTAAAGTGTCATGTCTAAAGATTCAGGCCAAGTTAATGTACCCAGCTCTGGGTACAGATCTGAAGAGACAGCTCCTGTTTTCACACTGTTGGCCAAGCAGTGAAGACCAATACATGAAGTCATCAAAACAAATCACCTTGGAAAACAAGATCCAAGTCTGTATTTTTCATAATTAAATTAAAAAATCAGTGCATAAAACACTTCATGGCATGGACACACACATACACATACACACACATTTCAGAGCAGACTGCTGACAAGTGACATTATCCTGTAGACAAATGACTCGCTGCACAGAGCAACGCTGGATGCAGCTGCACTTCACCCATGGGTTTGGAGTAGAGAGCTCACAGACTCATCACAGCATATGTCTGTCCATGAGCTGCGCTTTTCAGATCTTGTGGGACTTCCCCGGGGATGGTCAGTGGGATGATGGGACAGGGCAGTCTGTGCACTACTTGTTCGCCACTCCTGCCCTGTGGCACCTTTCCCCTTTGAGAGGAGGGAAAACAGCAATCTCTATAATTTTGGTCATGAATTTACTACTCTGTTTTGGGGGGTGGAAGGGAGACCCAGAGAAGCAGTAGGAGAAGCAGTGAATCTGTATTGGTTTCTCCTGCTTTAAAATTCTGTCCCATCAGCATGGCCCCCTAGTTCTATAAAACCCTTTTCCTCTTTGATGAGCTGGCTCTAACAGGCCAGACTTTCTGCTCCCCCTCTGTCCCCTGCGCTTGTATGTCCTTCAGCCCCAGAGGTTACTCTTCCCCCTGCCTCATACAAAAATGAATGATCTCAGAAGCAATTAGGTTGGAAAAGATCTCTGAGACCTCATGGAGTCCAACATATGTCAACCAGATGATGGCAATGAGTGCCATGTCCAGTCTTTCCTTAAATACCTCCAGGGACAATGGCTCTACAGCCTCCACAGGCAACCCATTCCAATGTCTAATCACCCATTCTGTGAAGAAATTCCTCTTAATGTCCAACATGAACCTTCTCTGGCGCTGCTTGAAGAAATTTCCTTTTGTCCTAGCACTAATTGTCTGGGACAAGAGGCCAACCCCTACCTGGCTACAACCTCCTTTCAGGCAGTAGTAGGATGAAATAAGATCACCCTTGATCCTCCTCTTCTGCAGGCTAAATAACCTCACCTGCCTCAGCCCCCACTCCTCATGAGATTTGTGCAACCTGACTTATGGCAGCAGCTTCATTGCTTTGTTTTGGAATTACCTGCTGCTGTGTCTTTATGCAGCGCAGCCTTTTGTACATGGCAGTTTCCTCTCTTCTTTAGACCAGTTTTCATCTTAAATAATATTTGAAGTTTTTTTCTGTTACATTTTTCTGATGATTTGGCTCAGGAAGGTGTAGAGTTAGTCTAGTTATGGTCAAATTTTTGCCTTCCTGTGATTCGATTCTGAATACATATTTTCTGACTTCTACCTTCCATCCTCCATGTTTGTGAGGAACAGAGCAGCCCTGTGGTAATTTTTATATATATGACATGCAAGGTGGGCACATGCTCCTGTAAGTACTTAAGCGTTTTTAGTAGCGCTTCAGTAGGGCGGAAAAAGATCTTGACTTGAGGATCTGGACTTAATTATTAGCAGTTCATGTTACTTTAGTTTGGTAGCAGTTTGTTGACATTCTGTGGGAGCAGAAGTCAAGACAATCATCTTTAGCAAAGTCCTTGCAATTTCATACAGAGCACAGAAACTTTCCATAGAAGGTTAGGAACTATTTGTTGGAGAGCTTACCAAATAATTTTTTACTATCAGGGTAAAAAATTCTATGAAATGAACCAGAAAACAATCTAAATTGATGAGGATCATCAATTTTTCTATGGAGATCTGTGGAGCTGTTTGCACAGACCAGGCACCTGCCTGAAAGTCTGCGGATGTGGAAGAATACATTTTTGGGATTTTATGACAACAAAGCTTTGCCAAGCTAGATACCAATATTTTCATTATAGCATTTGGTGAATGGCAAATCCTTCTAAATTATCCTCTCCCTTGAGTGTTGAAGCTTAATCTCAGGATGATGTTTTGATGAAACAATCCTGTGTTCACAGACTAGTGAGGGGAAGAGTTACACCCAGACTGCCAGTATGTTTGGTACACAAGTTGATAGAGGAACTGTAGAATTGGCACCCTGAAGTTGTCAGACCTCACACTTGTGAGAGAAGATACAGCTCGCTTGGTACTAATGGTGTCTGTGCCAAGAACTGTTGAAGTGTCTTGAGTTCGTGGAAATGTTGGCAGTAGCACTGAACAGTATCTTTGTATTTACAGCAGTACTAAATCCAAATGACCTATTCAGATATGTAGAGGTCATCACATTCATTTTGCAACAGCTTTTGTTAAGTGATATTAGCTATTAAAAAGTGCTCAAAATTGATGTTATTTTAGGCATGTTTCTCTCTGAGGAGAGCTGAAGACCATTTTGGCTCCTAATCTCAATGTATGTCCTGTCATTTTTTTGAAGGAGAGCTACAATAAGCCAGTGAAGTCAAGCAGAAAATACTGGACGTAAGTGAGAAAGATAAAAAGAAATCCACTATTTCTCCACATGGCTCAAATAAACTGAAACTGTAAGGCAGCTGAAAAAAAAAAAAAAAGTGTGTGTTTGTCAGCAGAAGCACAAGGTTCAGGGTTTACCAAGAGAACCAAAGCAGAGACAAACTGCCTAACTTTGCAATGTCAACACAACTTACATTCAATAATTAAGTGTGAGACTGACCTAATGAGACAGGCAATAACCATATTTCAGGTTCAGTGGTTCTCAATAACGGCACTGGAAGAATATAGCTGAGACTGGAGACAAGAAGGTTATTTTTAGAAGCACTAATACTAGGGCATACTATTAGAACTAAGATCCTTTTCTCAGGTAATAAGTGCTTTTACCAAGAAATGCTATTCCCAGTGCTTTCAGTCATGACTGAGTAACAGAAATCACCAACAAAATCTGATATAGGGACATACTTTTGCTGAGCAAAAAGCAAAGATTAACTGCTTTTCTGATTGAGGGAAGAGAAAAAGGATATTTACTATGAAACTTTCCATATTTTCCACAGTATAATTAAGAATCCTCTGTCTGCTCCTTTGGACAGGGAAAAAAGAGAAAAAGAGGAAGATGTTTTGGTCTCATTGAAGACTTTGTAAAAAAAAAAAAGCCAATACAATGATCAATATTTTTGATGAGATATTAAAACTGTCTAGATGTGTCTGTATTGTTGGTTTATTGAACTTAAGATGAGATTCAAACTAATCCATTGAAGTTTTGTGAACTGTTGTTTGTATGAATTCATCAGTAGAAACATTAATGGCAACCAGAATTGCTAAAAATTGGGTATTGCAATGGCACTACATGTAAGAAATAAATTCTGTTGACCCCAATGACTGTAAAATATCTCTGGGTTTTTAGTAGTACACAGTGGGATACAAAAAAGCATTCCTGCTGGTATGCTAAACTGTTCTATGATCAATAAAACTGTATGAGAACATGAGACTGGATAAATAAAACTGTCCCTATAATTAATGTTTTCTCTTCTCCCAGAGTATTGCACTGCTCTTCTCTACCTCTGAACTTCTGTGATCCCACTGCACCACTGTGGCCATCTCACATTTTTATCATCTATTTTGTTCTGCCTTCTCCCTTGTCAGTGTGTCAGGGACACAGGAGGAGGGAAATAGTGCTGTGGTTTTATCAAATGGCTACAAGTGGGGGGAAATACCCGAACTCACTAACCAAAACAAACATCTTAGCTCTTATCCGTGACCCATTGTGAGAGCAGTAGAGAGGAAGGAGACCTTGAGCTATTAACAATGTGGTAATTCTCTACATCTACTTGTTCTGGCTGTGCAGCTCATCAAGATCCAAAGCACTTTTGATACAAAATCCGAGGTCTGAAAAGAACTCATTCTGTGCAAAATTACATTTGCCAACCAAAATATTCGTGTATCTTTCCTTCCCTCTTGCTTTTCTGCTGACACCCCTTTGCCAGTCATGTTTTCTCACCTGTGGGTGAGTGAGTGCATGAGTGTGCCCCGATACTTGGCACATCCATTCCTGATAACAATGCCCTTTAATGACATTTTACTTTTGGACTTTTGAAAACAGAATCTATTGAAAATTCACAGATTATCAGAGCAGTGTAATCTTCAGAACAGCTGATTTTCTGTCTATCTAACCATGTGAAATGGCCCTACTTTAACAGAGATCATCGGTACTCATGGACAGAATGGCCCTGCTCGGCAGTAATCTTCTAGTAAACCTTACTGCATATAAATTACCCTAATTTTCAGTGCAGGTTGTGCTGTGATACTGATTTTCATTGTTTTGACCTGTTGTGGAGCAATGATAGCTGATGACTGATTATAGCATACAGTAGCCTTGCAGAAAGGAGTATGTGGTGGGAAATCCTCAGATGTCCTTACAAATAAAGTTTGTTGTGGTTTTATGTTCTCAAGAAAACCAGGGTTTATTTTCAGCCCCTTCCATGCAGAGACGGATGGAGTCTTTCCCTCTCCAGAAGGGACAGACTGGCTGCTCCCCAGAGCTGGGAAGGTGGGGGAGAGGTGGCTCCCTGAGCTGGGTGGGTGGCAGGACAAGGTCTTGTCAGCCAGAGCTGTCCCACAACCCCAGACAGGAGCAGGGCAGGCACAGACACCAGGGGCAGCCCCAGCCCTGAGCATCAGGCACCTTCCTGGGGGTGGGCTGAGGCTGGGACAGGACTTCAGCCCTGGCTCAGCGTGCCCCAAACAGCATTCCGCAGGGTAGAAATCTTAACAGCAGGATATTGAACCAAAGCTAAAGTACAGCAGCACCAGGTTTTCCAAACTTCACAACTGTGAATTCTTCTGATTTCAGAAACATCCTAGAATAAATACATTTAACTCCATTCAATGCAGTTACTTTGAAAACTGTCTTACATATATCTAAATAAGTGATCCGGCATATGACATGAAAGTGTTTACTAACCTCTGGACCAATAGCCATTAAAGAGCTGCAAATACAGTTAATTTTCTACTGAAAGTAGTTTGTAGTAGTTTGTAGTACTGTAGTAGTGGTTAAAGAGATATATTTAAAGGAATTTAAACAGATTCATGATTGCTGGGGCTGTTCTGAAATTCCAGGACGTGGTGGAAACTAACATGTTGCCTTCCTAGTTTTGCAGAGTGAAAGACACCTGAGGTCAGTTCTTCCTTTTTCATGCATTAATTTTTACAATTATGGTATCACAGAAAGACATTTTGTGTGGAATGGAGGTGGAGAGAGTGACCACCTTGAAAAGATTTGTATCTGGCCAGCTGGGAGCAAGGGTAGGGGAACAGGGAAGTTTCTGTCACAGAGATTTCAGACAGTTAGGGCTCACTGAATGGATTACAAAAAAATGTAACTTTACAAGATAGAAAATATTTAAGTATTGTACGTTGTATAATTAGACAGTATATTACATAGCTCCTTTAGCCAGTGGAATGGAAAAAACCCCAAAACCAACCAAACAAAACTTTGGGTTTTTCTTCTGAACTGCTGTGCTGCTGAGCACAAATGGTGATTCACATTTCCTACAGGAGCGACAGTCAGTGGTGATGTACGTAATTGTGCATACACTGTGTACTCAAATGCATAAACAATCCCTGTCTTCTCTCCACAGGAACATTCTCTCCATGTTTTTCTATTCTGATGAGTGTGCAGTGTGGCAGTTGTTGTACAAGTTCTAAAGGGAGAAAGATTTGAACTATTATTGATTTGAACAGATATTGATTTGCTTCAGTGTTGAGCAAAAATATGTTTCTTCATCACTTACTGTAAGGAATGGGTGAGGGAAGCCTCATTCTTCCCTCTGTTTGAAGATGCACTTCAGTTTGTTGAAGTGTCCTAGATCTCCTGCAAATTATTAAGTTCAACATCTAAGTAATTTCCTCTGTATACCAAACTAGAAGCAGTTTAGTGTCTGGTTGAAGGCATCTAAATGAAGTACCTCCACTGAAAGCTTAGTTCCCCATGGTCCCTGTAGGGAAAGTGGAAGGAGACAGCCCTCTAGAGGTGTCTGTTTTGCCCTATTGAGATATGAATTCCTTTCTGGAGATACCATTATGGGAAACATCAAGAATCTCCATTGTCATCCAAGTATTTCAGTAAAGTAGCTAAAATGAGCTGGCATGAACTTTTCCCAAACAGAAATTCCCTCCCTGAGATTTCTGTTATCCAAGACTTTGAACTATTGTTCCCAGATGTCTTCAGTCACTGCCCAGGATCCTTTTAGAACTTAGTGCAGGTGGAGGGTGCACGCACACCTTTCCTAACATCCCATCATCACCTGCACCTCAAGGACTCCCGAAGTGAGCATGAGGAATCTTTCATGCCCAGGTCAGGGTGATGTGTGAACAAAGCAACCAAGTCTCTTTGCAAGGTTTTCTAGGGCAAGGGGAGGGGAACAGTGATATTAAAAGTTCTATTGTTCTGGAATGCTTTTGTGTATTCCATACTCTCTGTGAGTAGACCCTCAAAGGCTCCCAGTTGATGCTGAAGTATCTGAACTTCTACCAAAACCTAACTTAAGAGTTAGAAGCTCAGTTGCCTCTGTACATCATGGCCTAATGACACTATGTTCAGGGACATGAAAAGCTTATTATCTATTTATGAAAGGCCATGTTTACAGGCTTGTAAATAATGCAGATAAATTTTATTTAATAACAACAATAAATTTTAGTTCAGCTTCCTGTATTAGCAGTAAGTGGCTGATGTTTGGTATTGCTTGTGCAAATGGTGGTTCCCACAGAACAAACAGAGGCCAAATTAAATCAATTTGAGGTTCACCTTGCCCTAAGGGAGTCGTACAAGATGACAATGCTGTGACTTAGAGCCGCAGAGAGACTGAAAATAAAGAGAAATAATGCTACTTGTAAATCATACCTCTAAACTGTGTAAGTTCTCCCCTTCTGTATCAACCTGACTTGAAAGTCCAAATGATTTTTACTGAGAGTTAGACTGTATGGTGTGTATGGCATCCTGAAAAACATAACCCGTAGTCTTAAAGCTTTGATAAAGTAATAAAAGCCCTAAAGAATTGTACAAGCACAAAACATTGCCACGGAGTTGCTTGGTCTGAGAAGGAAGCAGTGATTTGGGGTATTGCCATGGCCTGACTGTACATGAGTGCTTGCTCCAATGCTGAGTACTGCAGAAGTGGGCTGGGCACTGATACAGCTCTGAGCCAAGTTCATGGAAAACATTCCACTGTCTTCAGTGAAAACTGGACTAAGGCCTTGGTTCTGTGATAAGAAGATGGTCTTTCTCACCCACAGTAAAAAGGCAGACTGAGTTGTAGTCAACTTCATTGTATTTTTGCCTTTTGTGGTTTTTCACTTTGTAGATGCCCTTGCAAGCTTTTATCTATTCTAGGAGTCCCATGAGACAAGAACACTCACGCTGATTTCATGGAATGGACTGAGAAGTTTCAAGAGAGTTTCTGAGAAGCACTTTATGCCTCTGGCTAAAATCTGAAGTACAAATCTACAAGAGAATAGGGAATTAGGCTAAGAAAAACACACAAAAAGAAAAGAAAACAAAAGAATTATACAAGAGATGAAAACATGGCAACAGCAACAAAAACACATTTATCTCTGAAGCCATGAGCTATTACATTTAATTCTCTGTAGAGAGAAGAAAAAAATTAGAATTCTACTTAGGTAACTACAATTGAAAGGCATGGAAGTAAGGGATTGAAAACAGATACTGACGGATCTAAATATTCAGTTTTCAAGCCAGGGATTAGAAAGTTCATCCTGTAATGCTCTCAGAAAACTTCTTACCTAAAGTCCCCATCATTTTAAGAGGAACCTCATTACAAGTTTGTTACTTGAGAAAAAAAAAACAACAAAAAACAAACCCAAAATCAAAAACCCATATAGACAATTTTTAAACAAACCTAGGATAAAAGAGCAAAGGATAGACCCTGATTTTTACCTAACCACTTTTTTTTTGTAGGTCTCCATCACAGCAACATCTGAGCATCTCTGCATGGCAGCCAGACATTCAAAATATCCGTGGTTGATGCTAGAGTTTCTCTTATTTACTCTTAGAGGATATTATTATTTCTTATCACAAACTGTTTTGGACTGGAATTCAACCTCTTCCACATGTGTTTTTTCTTTCACTTTCCACTGTGGACTGTATTAGTCTGGAGAGCACACTGGAAGGAAAAGTAGTAGGATAAAAATGAATGGTGTTTATTTTTCTTTGATTAGATTGAAGAGCAAACAGTGTGAATTTGGGTAGACAAAGAACCTGTTGTTCCATTTTTGGGTGAGATTAACTGCTACATAACATGAAAGCTTGCACAGTGGTCTAGAAAACTGCTATCAGACTAAAAAGATAATAAAATGTTTTGGACAGAAATACAAACAATGGTGAATAATGAATATCTAGCGATCTATAATTCTGACAAAGCTTTTTCTTTGAGGCTATGTGTTAGAATTACATGCACATACACATTCTCAAAATACTGCAGTACTCAGCATGATTTTTGTACTTGATAAAATGCCTCAGAGTAGCCCAAAAATAGAGTTGCACCAGGTGCACAACAAACAGACATGCTACTTTTAAAAAACTGAAGTAAGCTAACTGCAGTGGGAGCCAATGAGAGCAGATGATCGACATATTTATTTTGAAAGCAGCCAGAATGCCTCAACCTTCTTCAGTCACAACTATCTAAACAAAGTTATGGCAGTCCCAGATTCAGCTAATCCCTGTTATGGTTCTGTTATCAGGTGAGAGTAAGAGTAATTCTTTTACTCAGATCAACTTTCTTACTTCTCATGACTCTTAGCATTGTTTGCTTTTACAGCCCATGGTCAGATAAACCTGAGGCTTCTTGAAGTCATGACCTAAGTTCGTATAATTTGATGCCCAAATAAAAACACAGAGAAGTAGAAAAATACAGCTCCAATAGCCCCAAGCTCCAGGAATTTAGGGAAATAAGCCAGTGGCACAAAGAAATGAGTTGATACAAAGTCCAAGGTAAGGGGTCATAATTGCTCTGGTGAGGCTGAAAGACGGGAATTACTCCTCCTGCCAATATAGAATTGCCTTTGAATGAGGTAGACTATACTGTGAATTAAAACTGGACATTCCTTCTCACTAACTTTTCTTAAACAAGGGAAAATATCTTTGAATATTTGTATTAAATTTTCAGATTTTAATTTAAGTGTTTGAGAAGTAGAAAGATAGAGTAATTTTAACTTATCAGCAAGATACAAGTATTTTTAAAAGACATAATCTGGGTTGTAATATTTAGGACAAAAAAAAAAAAAATCAAAGAATTATAGAGTCCTAGAATCATAGAATGGTTTGAGTTGGAAGGGGCCTTAAAGACCACCTAGTTCCAAACCCCCTGCCATAGGCAGGACACCTTTCATAAGACCAGGCTACTCAGAGCCCCATGCAGCCTGGTCTTGAACACTGCCAGGGATGGGGAGTCCTCAGCCTCTCTGGGCAACCTGTTCCAGTGCCTCACTGCCCTTATATAAAGAATTTGTCCCTAATATCTAATCTCAACTTACTCTCCTTCATTTTAAGGCCATTATCCACATGATGTCTAAATATGGGCAATGGTAGAAAGGAGGGGAACAGAATAAGCACAGATCTGGTGATAAATAGCAGTTTTCCAGAATGTAATTCTAGTATCAGACTAACTAAGATTCAGCCAAGTAGAAATACTGCTGATGTAAAGTTATCATTACTAAAACTTTGAAGGGAGAAAGTAAATGTCATGTCTGATAGCTGTAAGGACAATGTACTATTTGGTCAAATTGGTATCTTGACTTTCAGAATTTATGGATGGTGAAAGCAATTATTGAAAAACTAGATGTATGGAGGTATTTTGTAGTGAAGACAAATTAGGACAGGATCAGAGAGGAGAGTCAGATAGGAAAAGAAAATACCAGAACAAGAAAAACAAATTTGGACTTGACAGAGGAAAAGCAGAAATCAAAGGTTTTATGTGAGCAGAGAAAAAAGTTGGCAGAGTGTGACAGGTAGGTGAAGTACAGGAATCAGACAGAAGAGGCAGCTTCTTGGAAACAACCATGACACAGTGCTTTTACCTTGAGAATAGGTTGGTGGGTGTAGGGAGAGAAGGTTAGGAAACCAGAAAGAAATCAGAAGTGCAAAGTAGGTACAGGGAGACTGGCAGTGCACAAAGTGCACATTGTAGACTTGAAAAGCAAGCTGTAGGGGTGGATTTCACTGGATGTGTTGTGTTTGCTATGAGAAAGGTATCAAAATGGAGACCCGTTTAACAATGTAGATCTTCCTGGAACTGTGGCAGTGTACTTTTGTTGATTAGCATTTTAATGACTCATAATAAAATATAACGTGCGGATGTAATCCGTGCACAAATGCTTGAGGAAATGAGAGACTGACTAACAACCATTGCATAATTTCAACATGGAGAAGTTATTGCCCAATTCAGATGTCAAAAACCATGCAAATAAAAATGCCTTGGTCCTACTAGGTTAATGTTCAATTTGTTTTATTACCATTTCAAACATAAAGGAACACAGGCAATAATATTTCTGATTTGGATATTTAACCTTTATTCCAGTAATTTCTCTTCTGGATGAAATGAAGCCTAGAGCTAAAGCAATCAAATTGAGAACAAGGTTCGTCACCTAAGTTCTGTGATTATGCAAGCATCTTCGCATAATAAATCTGGCAATACTTTCCCTTAAATCAATATTTCCAGGACAAAAAGGTCTGTGGTCTGTGGTAGACTTTCAATTCCTAATTTATTGAACATAGTCATTCTCAAGTCCTGAGTTGCCCTAGAACAACAAGAAGCAAAGCTGAGAACTACTGTTTCTTCAGTAAAAACCAGTGAGTTTATTGAAACCTAAGCTATATCTAACCACAGCAACAGGGCCCCCAGCTGAAGGTGTCATGTCAGCTCCTAAGAAGAACAAAAGCATCCTGATTTTAAAAAATTGAACTTATAAAATAATCCTTTTCCCACCCCTCAAAATATTTGATTTGCCTGCTTCATCAGAGTAGAAATGGATTTTGAAATCAGTTTCCCATAGAGCTGGCAAAGGTTATGTCTTAAATGACTTTCCTTGCAGAATGTTATTTAATGTTCCCATGAATAGCATGAAGAGAAGGGAATACAAAGTACCAAATCAGGAAAGAGATAGTTGAGTAAATAGGGAATTTAAGACAAGGTACCATTAAGCACACTCCTATTAGTTCAGGAGTGAGTCCTTTTCAAGGACAAGGGAAAAACAAAATGTACAATGCAGCTCCGTGGCAGTAGGTTTAACATTTTAATAGCTGGCACGCTGCCTGTATCTGATGCACTTGTTCAAATAGGCAGATGCTGGATTGGATAAATGGAAGGGCATGTAAGGACAGGGAGTCTAGCTCCTTGCTGCATTTATTATCACAATAACTCACCGGCTACAGAACGTGGGAAGAAAATTCCCTGGATGTTAAGAGAGGCTTTACACTGACAACCTGAGGTGGAGGCTGGTGCTGTGATTAATGGACACTAGAGTCACAGAACAACTGGAATTATTCCAAGTCCAACTCGACCACTGCTTGCAACCCTTACTGGTAGTAAAGACTCTTTCCCCCTACTATCAATTCAAATGTAACTCGTGATTTATATTCTCACATAGGTAATTCTATACCACCAAATTCTTTATTAACAGGTATTTTTATTCTGCACATTTTTGTTTTTATGTAAAAGCCAAATACCTCTTTTTTTTTTTT
>VZUA01025394.1:12903-28583 GCA_013401035.1 Horornis vulcanius | reverse complement strand
AGTAGAACACAAGTCAAGTTAATTTATAGGAAAGAATGTTTACATGAAAATTTTATACTAAAAAGACCCCCACCCTATGGATTGGAATTACCTTCTCCATTTCCATTTCTGTCAGGAACTGAAAAAAGATGGGTTGACAATATCACAATTTGTAAATCTGCTTAATATCCAAAGAAATTAGTTAGGACAGTGTTCGTCCTGTGTGAGGTACTGTCAGTTAACATTATGATCATACAAATTATAATGAAAATTCAAGGGGGAAAAAAAATATTTAAAATAATTTTTTATGCTTAGCATGAATATGTCCACCTGCTCCTCCTGAAAATCTGGCAGGTGATCTGCTTAAAGAAACTCAGGAAAAGTTCTTATATATTTATATTTTGTATTAGCAAATACAGAACGTGCATGTATATACAGATATTACAGGGAAACCCACAGACACAGACCTCACATCTCCAAGACAAAAAAAAAAAAAAGTATGAAAGCTGAGACCAGCTGGTCTAAGCTCCAACTGATATCCAGCAAGAAAGTATGTAAAAAGCAAGCAAAAGAGAATTTTTCTCAACATGAACTAAGTGAGCATGGAGCAGATATTGCAGCATCTGTGGGAGTGTGACAGTGATTACTGGGGATTAGAGGAAAGGATAAGAAAGAAAACCAAGGAGGAAGGCTAACAAGATGGCATTTAATTACACTGCTCGTAACAGACTCTCCACACTACAACAAAAATATCATGAAAGCAATAATTTTGCTGAATTATTGTTCATTAAAAGCAAACCCCACAGATTTAATTTACCTAATTTTCAGATACACTGAACTTCTTTTGAGAGAGGGGGAAAATTCAGGACATGCAGCATTTCTAAAAATTAATTTCATGTTGCAATCTACCAAAAAGTAATATAAAAAGACACTTTGAAATAAGACTGCCAGAATCTGCCAACATGCCCATACAAAAGAGGCAGCAGAGCAATGCTATGACAGTAACAGCCAACGTATACCAAAAGAAAAGCAGAATTACTTTTATCAGATGCAGGCTCTAAATTAAACTCTCTCAATTAACCACAGATTATTTGCAGACACTGAAGAGCAGAGGAAGATTAGAAACAAGCGTTAATTAATGAGGAGTGTAATGGTCAAACAGAAAACCACTGTAGAAGTGAATCTTGCTTTAAAGCAACAGTGTGGCCCATTCACATGTATCACACCACAGAGTCCTGTGCCCTCAGTGAAATGACAGCAGCCCTTTGGTGACAGGTGCTCTGTGCTTTAGAGGTCAAACCTAAGGAATGGGGGGGGAAATATAGCAACAGGTGATCAGGACCAAATGAATGGACATTCTGTAATGAGAGGAAACAAAATCCCCCTAGTAATGGAAAGGCTTGACCATATGACTTGTTCTTCTTAGCTGGTGGGAGTGGAAAAACAGAGTAGGACACAAGGCTTTAGAAACTGTTTGGTCTCACAGGCTGAGCCCCAGCTCTTACCACCACATTAGACTGGGCCAGCAACTAGCAGGAAGAAGGATGTTCTTAAAGGCAGACATGTATCCACTGCATCTGTTTGGACTTAACATTCTCACAGCTACTTTAAAAAGGTTTCACACTCTGACAAAAATTTTGTGCACAAGCACACATGAGAAAGTTGAGTCAGTACTAGAGCTGGCAGTTAAATCCACTCTCTGACCCATGGATTTAAAAATACATCATCAGATCTTTTTACAGATTGGGGGATAGGGTGCTCTTGCCTTCAGTCTTTGGTTCAAAGTCAAATTCAGTTCAGCTTTTTATTCAAAAAAAGTCACCTGGCCAATTTGTGACATTTTGTGAAGCACATAGGTGACAGCATTCGGTCTGTCTTATCACAGACTAATCTGCCATCAAATCAGCCCAAGAACCATAACCTTCTACCAAGAGTGCTGAGAGAAAATAGAAGAATGAACAGATTGTTTTCCAGAATACGGCATTGCTGAAGGGAATATATCCATCAACAGGAGAAAGGAAACCTAAATAAGATCTCCCTCCTGAAAAGATCAAACCCACAGCACTTTATTTGACTCCACTGAAATACTGCAGAGCCATACCCGAAAAGGGAGAGCAGCAGTGGGAAGTTGGATGCATCACCCTGTTTCCAAAAGTAATTTTTATTTCTTTTAATAAGCTCCCACTAAAAATCATCTCACTGCGAAAACTGAACACAAACCAGTTACGTGCATTATGTGCATTAAAAAAAAATCACATTAATTTTATTTCTATCTTTTTGCAAAGACTTCTAAGGGCAACAGCATCATCCCAGAAGCAAACTTTGGATAGCCTCACCTGGGAAGACTAACATGCAGGCTCAGAGGAAAAAACCTCTCCATTATCCACAACAGTGTCCATATTCACATAACTTAGTGCACATTCCTAGCATAGAAGTCTAATAAAAAAAACCCACTCTGACTGAACATTAGTGTTTCTGTGGGGTTACACATAGAAGAGTTACGAGCTTCATAAAACTACTCATCCATTAGCTTGCAAAAGTAATCTTGAAGATCCATATGCCACTCCACATTTTAAGAAGCCTTTTATCCAGAGAAATTAAGCTATCTACTGCATCTTAGATGAATACAAAGTTAAGCACTTTATTTTAAAATCCACAAACTCCTGAAACTATATCTTTGTATTTCATGTGAGACACGCTTTTTTAGTTCAGCTTAATATTTCTTTTACTTTCTTTAAGCTAAAATAAACTTGATCAAGAGAAAATATACCAAGATATTCAGCATTTTTTAATTTACTTGTTTTACACTCATAAACTGATTTTAACCTGCAGCTTCCCATGGTGAGTTACCTAATGTTATTTTTCGCCTTCATAGGACACCAAAGTTTTTACATCTACAAGTACACTAATTTCAGTCAGGCAGCAGTGCACAGACTTCACAGACCTGTAGAATATCAAACAGGCAATTATGTCGTAAGGCTTGGTAGCACCAGAACTACAGCTTGGAACTTCCTGCTCCCAAGTGCCATTTGGGCTGAAGGCACTTCCATGTGCAGCTCAGAGCAGGGAGGCTACTACACACCCAGGGGAAAATGCACCACAGCCCGACTCACGTCATGGGTCTAGACACCAGCTACTTGTCAGGAGCACATCTACTGAAGACAAGATTCTCTTCATCATTGCTGCTTTTCCCTGCATTGGATCACCCACAACTTTGTTTTGGAACTGTTCTCAGAACCCCAGCTCCCAGAGCTGGAATGCCCACGCCTGAATGTGTTAAGGGCTCTGTCCATCACTGCCAAATGCAATATGCCAAAGCTGCACGTTGCAGTGGGACACGATGCCCTTGCCCATGAGGACACTCCAAGCAGCTGCTGCACCCACCTTCACGATCAGGCTGCGGTGCTCCTCAGACTGACTGAAGTTGGTGCCCATTTCAAAGATACTCATCATGCCTTCCTCACACAGGCTCATCCAGGTGTTATATTCTTCACGCTCCGGCAGTCTGTCCCAGAATGTCTTGAAGACCTCCCAGACTGTTTCCTGGCACACTGAAGGCACAAGAAAGGTCTGGTGTTAGTACAACAGGAGTGCTTCTGTGGCACAAGTGGCCAGGCTATTATTGTCCCAATGCTGTAAGCTTGTCAGCACATTAACACATAGAGCACAGCGACCTGACATCTACATGGAAATGTGGAAACATTGAAGTGGCTGAAATGAAGATGTGGTGGATCTTCTGCACTCGTATTACCTCGCTCCCTGACTTATTTAAACTGAAATAATTAAAGAACATTTAAGAGAAAAAGAAGAGAGCATGAGAAAATACTTGTCTCTTAACAATCATCAAGAACAAGAGTATTTCCACTGAGTGAAACTGCAATTTGATCAATGAATTTTTAGAAAACCTAGAAAACCACTACGGCAAATGTCCTCAGTTGTAAGAAAGATGAGGGCACTGATCAAAGTCTAGTAAGCTCAGTCAGCTCAGTCAGCAACAATTCCTTCAGACTCACCTTTACACAGAATTTAAAATATGTTTCAGAAATTACAATTGCAAAAATAAGGCAGGATGATAACAAAAGGATATGCTACGAAATAAGCTCCAGCTGTTCTGTACATGTTCACTGACAAAGAACTGGACAGCTCTGAACAGTCAGCCTGAGAATTAAGATTTAATATCATATACTGCACTGCCTACTTTAACCTCCCAAGCTTGCACAGGCTCTTTTTGCCACTCAGAGCAGTTGGTCACATGATGCTCAAGGAAGAACCACTCTGTGACCCGGAATAACTCATAGCAAGATTTATAGGATTTTCCTTGTGTCCTGGAAAAGAGCAACATTAAAAGGCAAACTCTCAATCATTCACACCAAATGCCATCCTGGAAGAGTAGCAGACAAACCTGCTTTTTGGCCTTAATTTGATTTCACTACTTAGACAGATAGCTCAGCAGAGGAATACTTTGCATTCCAGGAAAGTTCTGACATCACAAGCACATCACATTACAGGAAATTATATCTATCTCCAAAAAGCCATTTTCTTCAATCAGCTTTAAAATTAGCTCTGGGCTGCCAAACCCAGTACTTTGCTGTTATTTCTTCTCAATGCTTTGTTTTCCAAATTCCAAAGTTGCTTAAATGTACATATGTAAAACTTAACACTTAGATCACATATGGAAGCATTTTCATTCAAGCAAGAGATGGACATTTTTCTTAAATGCAAAGGCTTAACAGATAACAACCTTAAGGAACTGTTTCCTATGCAGCACCACCCTTAAAGCTGAGCTGACTCTGGCACACTGGATGGCACCATGCAGAAGAAGTTCTTTTCTTCACCCTGACTTTTAGTTTATCAGAGCAGTTGAGACCATTTCTCTGTTGTGGAACTCTACAGATGCAAAGATATTTCTCATTTCCATGCCACACTCCCAGGTTTATGACATGGAGATTAGCATTGTAGCTCATCTGGTATGCATGACCAGAGAACAATAAAGTCCCCAAACTCTGCATTATTAACTGTCAGTAGTATATTACTGTTCTAGCACTCCTCCAGCATCTAGGCAGTTAATTTTATCAGTAAAACACACTTATTTGGAAAGTATTGTCCATGTTTCCAGTCGGTGTATGCATCCCTATTAATCAGAAACAAATAGCCAAATTGACAAACATCCATGCACCATCTCACATCCCCACTCAAGTTACACTTGCAAAACCTTTGAGGCAGAGACCACATTTCCATCTGACCTCTGCACAGACCTCAGGCAATAAGGCCATAATCCTGCCCTGGGATTTCTGGTTCCTGCTGGAGTACTAATTAGCTTGCTGAAGGATAACATTTGTAATATTCTCTCTACCATCCCACTTGTAAGAGTAAGGCATCCAGGAAGAGACTGAAGTCTAGTTTCAAATCCAGAAGCCTACACTAAGGAATATCACTTGCTCACATTTCTTTTGGTGGTATTTGTATCCTACATACCTTTTACTCCAGATGCCACATTGTGGAGCAACAATTCTGCGATGAGATTACTCCCTGTGGCTGGCATAAGTCCTTGGCAGATTCTCAGTAACAACTGAAGCCATAACAATAGCTTGCAAATACATTGCAGGGACACTGTCTAATCCTAGTTCTCAAATACCTACAGGCAAAGGACTGGCTTTCCAGATGCAAGTAATTGAAGATAATTTTCCTTAATGCTCTTAAACAAGTTTAAAATAAATGTGATGAGACAGTGTCTTGCCTGAATACAAGCTGCTCCAGTATAAACAGTTGTTCCAATCGGCTCCCAATAGATTAAGGATTTTCTGTGTGTCCTTTCATTTGGAATTAGACACCCCACTGAATTCCAGTACCAAAGGCTTTGTGCCATCTGTGGGCTCCAAGCCCATTAATTAGACCTAAGCTGTCAACACAGCCATGTATTCTGCAAAAGGAAGAAATCAGATGTGGATGAGGAGTCACATTTTGTCCTCTCTAGCCTCTCCTATCTAGCTGTTTCCACTGAGGTGAACAACAACTTGGACAACAAAGCGAAAATTCCTTTTGTTTTCTCTTCTTTCCACACAGTCAGAGTTAGTTCTGACACACAGGGAGGGATTAAAAACTCCAACATCTACCACAACTGCCATTTGAGCACTTCTGTTAGGCTTGTCCAGGAAAGCACACCCTCAGCCTTGGTGAGCTGCTGGCCAACACAATCACCCTGCAACCTTGTCACACAGTCCGTCTTGTCACTGCCTTGTTTATTCCAACTGGCCAGTTTGTAAAGCAGGGGATTGCTCTGCAGGATAACAAATCCAGCCTGTAAGGGCTCAACACAAGAACCATCCTCAGATGTGCTTACCTATAGGGTGCTCAAGAGTAGTTCATGGACTGGCTAAGAAAGACTGAAACAAAATTGTTCTCTTTCTTTCTCATAAATATTTTCATTGTTTTACAGTTAGAAGAGAGTTGCCATTTCAAGAACAGAGAGAAAAACACAATTTATTCAGCATGGTTCAAATCACACACATGTAAAGAAAGAGACAAGCACAATTCTGTGTTCCACCTCTCCTTCAGGAATGTCAAAAAGGGAGTCACTTTTTATCTTGACTTGATATGGCCAGGGAACTGAAAAGACACCATCCTCACAGTGCATTCAAGCTGGCTAATAAGTGTGATCGACCTTCTTTTAACTTGAATCCACCCTGATGGATTTTCAGCTATCTGTAGGTGAGGGAGGTTTTTCAAAGTTTCTTAGACTCTTGAGAACTCCCGTAAAGAAAAACACGTTTTTCATTAACTAGATTTTAAGCATTCTGAAACTGTAGAAAAAAGGTGGAGGCACAAAACCAAAGTTAAACAGGACTTGACTGGAAGTTTCAGGTAACAGCTGTAACTTACTGTTTAAAATATTTCACTATTTTCTGTCCTTCCAAAAACTTGCCAGTGTCTGTGTCAAATACATTACCTAGATATGCTGACAGTAAATGAAGCAACCTTTGACTAAGATTTAAAATAGCAGCTCCTTCAAACCTAAACAGAAAATTAAAAAAAATGAGAGTCAGGGGGGACCAAAAAGTTGACCACTGAGCTTTTCAAATAGAAATGCAACTCTGAGTTTTAAATATAAAACTTTTAAAGGAGATAGAGAATGGGGAAAAACCTGCTGCATGAGAGCTAATAATAAATTGCCAGGAGCCCAATAATTCAGAGTTATGATTGAAGCTCCTGGACAGATTCTGCATTATGATCTTTCCAGGGTTTAATTTTCGAAGACTAGCTAAAAATTTCTTAAGAAACAACAATGCAGGCAGTCCTGCCAGCATGAGGAAGAGCTGCTGAGCAGACCCTGCAGCACTGCCACTGCCACCTGAAGAGCAGCTCAGCCCCCAGGCCATGTGCAAAGAGCCGCTCCTCCAGCCTGGATCTCACACCAAACTTTCACTAGCCTGCTACAGGGGCACAGACAGGTGGGACAGCACTAGCAACACCAGGCCCTGCAGGAGACAGGATTTGTGATAAGGCCTCTAATCCCTGGCAAACAATACTGATTAAAAGCATCATAAAATCGAGATCAATCTTTTAAGGCAGTGAGCTAAGAGTCTTGAAGCTACATGTGAGTGGGAAGGTAAGTAGCTCTGGAAAATTGTTTCCTTCATCCCATGGCTGCAGTAATAAATAACTGGTATTTTTAAGTTGGTTGATCTCTTGGCTATCTTGCAATTTTCCTCTGAAGAATTCAAACGTTAGAAAAAAAAAAATGACAGCTTAGGAGAAGTTCCCTGCTAAAAGAGATGTGATCAGGTCCAGCTGACTTGAGGGAAGGGAAAAGTTATGCTGAAGACATGTAACTGACTGGCACAATAAAGCAGAATTCAAACCAAGAATGCCAAGTCACACAGCTTGGTCTGCAGTTTGTCTCCAAAGTATATTTTGCATACATATACTACATTTTCCATGCATATGCTACATTTTCCATGTACTCCATCCTGAAAAGCCTCACAAGTTAGAAGTCACTTAACTCACCACTGATATAATCATCTTCAATGTGAAAGAGGAGGTAGGAGAAAATTAAAAGATTGGCACACTTGATCCATGCCTTGTTCGGGCTTCTATTGCACCAAGTGTCACAGGTATTTGAAGTAAGCAATGTCTTAACGTTCAAAGGCCATATCGGGTTTCAAAGGCTGCTTCAGAAAGTCAGACATGCCATAAGACAATTCCAGTGGGAACAGTCTATCAGCATATCTGCTTCAAAAGCAGAAAAGCCCAGCCCTTGGGAGCTTATCTACTTCAAATACAGTGTCTGTGCTCCAGTAATACTCAAAACTAATAGCCAATATCCTGAAAAGCTTAAGAGAATTGTGTTTGAAACCAAAAAATTCCTCATAGGCAGACACATGCACTTTTCAGTCCTACTAATCTCCAGAAATGAGTGAAAAAAAAGTTTATTTGAAGCTTCCTTTCCTGAAGGCATGGTCACTGTTTTCAAAACCTCCAGCTAAGATCTGTGATGGGACTAGATGACCTTTCTCTTCCTCTGAAATTCTCCAGTCTGGCTACTCCTCGTACACCTGGCTAAGATAGAGCATCCTTGTGGCTGAAGCTGTACCTCTGGGGATGCATTTATCTCTCAAACGAGAGACAATTAGCCTATTACACTCAGTCTGTGCTCAGGGATTTCTGAGGTTAACAGAAGGGGCACCACATGACAGCACTGAGCACCCTGTAGGGGGTAGGGTGGCTTTCTGGCCATTTGTGTAAGTGGGCAGTGCTGAAGTTTAATCCCAATTAAATCTCATTAATGCTTCTTAAGAGTTGAATCGTCTGTGGTGGCTAGGAGCACTGAATCAGGCTGAATATTCTATTTTGAGGCAACGTGAGACCAGCTCCTCGTCCTCTCTAACAATTTCTGCACAACTGAACATTGCAGAGGGGTTTGAAAGAGACTGTAGTCACAGTGACAGACACCTCCTAAGAGGTCTTTGCTGCAAAGGCTTTGTTAGCATTTGTTAAACAAATTAATACACACATGCAGAGAAATCATTCATCCATTGCTGGAGTGCTGCTGTGTATGGCCTTTAACCCAGCAACTCTTAAGAAATATTTAAAACAAAAAAATGGGTTTAAAATGAGAAAAGACTCAAATGTGAATTACCTAATTCACATGAAAGATTCTTGATTTGAACACTCACATTCTAAACTATAGCACATAAATTATTCTCACCAATAACACTGCAGTAAAAACTAATGAGTGCCCTACATGGAAAAAGTTAAGTTTTCTGAAAGCATATGCTGGTATCTAAAAATTCAAATGTAGAGGGAGACTGACCTTCTACAAATAAACTTCAGAAATTTATTGCTGAGTATGTGGTATAAGTAATACGTGCCAAGGATGTGGGGGAAACAGGGAAAAAAGGCTCACTCAGCCAGACTCTTTATTTAATGTATGCTTTTTAGCCAGGTACTTTTCATGACTTTTGGGTCTTTGTTTTCATTATTAGCAAGATCTGAATAACTTGTAACATGATTTCAGTATCAAATTGAAACTTTACCCTTAACTATGTTCATGTGCAGAAAAATAACACAATTACTTCAAAATATTTCAGTAGACAGATTTGAAGGGACCAAAGAAGGGGGGAAATTAGCAGGCACAGTGCTAATCTAGGGATTACATTAATGCATAAATTTCAGTTCCTGAGAAACAGGAATTCTTCACAAAGTTCAAAAATGTCCATGTGTCTCATCAGCTCCATTGCCCACTAGCAATATCATCTATTTCCTTGTTTGGTCAGTATCTTTAAAAGCCATCCTTAGATGTTGGGCTTTATCTGAAGCTCTGTCTGACAAGAACAGCTCTGGCAGAGAGACTATCTGATCTACTCACAGAAAAAAAGATCAGTGCTCACAAAAAGAAAAAAAAAAATACAAGCATACATTGAATAGTTTAAGACAGAGGGTCACAGTAGGAAAAAATTGTAAAGAAAATTTCAGAAAGGTAGCCACCAGAGTAACTACATCTCAGAGGTGGCAAAGAAGCATATTACCCTGAGCCATGGTGACAAAATCCAGCAGCCCAATTAAGAGGCATGAGATAGCATGGCTTGTAGTGTTTACCTGTCTTGTAATCCTTGCATTGTTTCTGTTTTACATGCTAATTCAATTTCTAAGTCTACTACAATCCTCTACTAACAACTACAACAGAGAATGGACAGATTCACTGAATTGTTCACACGAGGTGACTGGTCACAAGACACTTGGTCTGAGTGGGCATGGCTGGTTTCACATAATAAACTTCACTTATCTATGGCTCAGGCTACCATTTCCCTGTCAGCAGTAAAGAACATCATACCAGACATTACCATGTACAACCCACTCACTGTCTGAAACCCCAGTATTAGATTTCCATAATATTTTTTTTCATAGAATCCCCAGCTGCCCATTGGACACACTTTGTGTTTGTCCCAACAGTCTGGCAATGAACCACCATTACATCTGCATGACTCTTCCATCAGCAACCATAATGCTGCACCATTTAAAAGGACATCAGTTAAAAACATTCTAAGACCCAGCCCACAGGCCTACAGTACCCAGTCTGTAAACATCTATGACTGATTTCCATCCCCATATTCCAAAAAATTAAATAGAAAGTCAGCCAACAGCTGCAGGCTCCATACACAGCTATAAGAGGTAGAGAGACAGGGCAGTACAGAGACAATCATAGTCCAGGATTCGTCTCAAAAGAGTGCAAATAGCATCATCTGCTACTGTAAAACTCTGTTCTGCATGTCACTTCAGAAATTTGTCTTCTATACTGCAGGTGTAGTATAGTCCAGGATGGTGCTTGTGAATACCACCAATAATCATACCATTAATTAGACTTTCATATGTTGAAGGGTGATACTGCTGTTTTAGAAAATACTGATTTTTCTCCAGATCCCTGTATTTTGTTGCACTTTGGGTTTTTTAATGATTTATTAAGTATTTATCACATTATTTATCTTGTATCTTTTTAAGGCTCAAAAAGCCAGATGTTGTAGCCAGAAAAAAAAAAAAAAAAAAAAGCTGTACACTGTTAAGCCTACAGAAGCACTTCCTTAAAGCCTGTGACAGGAATGCTCATCTGTCAGTCTCTGACACTTAGAGAGGCTTTTGCCAGCTAGCAAAAGTAAATAAAGCTATAGAAGCTACAGACAGATAATTATAGTCCCACCTGCTTCCTTCTAAGGTAGCCACAGATAGAACAAACATTCTGGATAATCAGCACATGCAAACCTTTTCTTATTTTCTAACAAGATCTTATACCACAATAGCAATTAACCTTTCCTTCCAAGGTAGCAGCATGGTATTGCTGGCAGTAAAGCAAAACCAAGGAAAGAATAGACTGTATTAGAACCATCCTTTCCAGTGAAAGTATATATTGATATTAAAGTTCATACTTCAACATATACAGATTAAAAAAAAGATTCTAAAAATACACACTGAGATTGAAAAATCAGCAGATTCTGTGTACATTTATATTTATTCCCTTCTGGGGTCAGTTGTTTTCCTAGTCACTCATAGTAGCTGGTCTGAGCATTAAACGATGACCACACCTTTTCCTAGGATTATTTTCTTGACAGTGGACTGTGGCTATCCAGACAGCTACTGAAATCTTTGCATATAATTCAGTAACACTGAATTTAGACACCAGGTGTTCACCAAACCTGCTCTATCACTCCACTCTTCAGCTGGACAAAGGAGAGGAAACGTAACAAAAGGCTCATGGGTTGAGCTAAGGACAGCCAGGAGAAGTCGCCAGATTCTGTCAAGACAGGCTCAACTTGGGGATATTCCTTGAATTTATTACCAATCAAATCTGAGCAGGACAACAAGAAATGAAACCAAATCCTGAAACACCTTCCCCTCATCCCTCCCTTCTTCCCAGGCTTAACTTCACTCCTGGTTTTCTCTGAGTCCTCACCTGCAGTGGTGCAGGGGGATGGGGGAGTAGGACTGGTCAGTTCATCACTACAGTCTCTGCCACTACGTCCCCCTCAGGGGACCACTCCTCACACTCTTCCCCTGCTCCAGTGTGAGCCTCTCCCATGGGAAACAGTTCTTTGCTAACTTCTCCAATCCAAGTCCTTTCCATGGGCTGCAGTTCTTCAAAGGCTGCTGCAGCGTGGGTTCCTCCCATGGGGTGCAGTCCTTCAGGAGCAGACTCCTATGGGGTCACAAGTCCTCCCAGCAAACCTGCTCCAGAGCAGGCTCCTCTCTCCATGGGGCCACTGGTCCTGCCAAAAGCCTGCTCCAGTGTGGGCTTCCCATGGGGTCCAACCTCCACCTGTCTGGCATGGGGTCCTGCACGGGCTGCAGGAGGATCTCTGCAGTTCCATTGGCCACCATGGTCTGCACCACAGGCTGCAGGAGAATCTCTGCTTTGGTACCTGCAGCACCTCCTCCTCCTCCACTGACTTTGGTGTCTGCAAAGCTGGTTCTCTCTTACATTTTCACTCTTCTTTTTCAACTGCAATTGCTTCTGTGCATCTTTTTCCTTCTCAAATATGTTATGCCAGAGGTGCTGCCACTGTTGCTGATGGGATTGGCCTGGGCCAGCAGAGGTGATTGTCCTTGGCTCTGTTGAAATAGGGGAAGCTGCTGGCAGCTTCTCAGAGAAGCCACCCTTGTAGCCCCTGCTACCAAAATTTTGCCACACAAACCCAGTACACAGCACATGAACTCTCATGACCTTAGGTGCCTACTCAGGACATCATTAGACAGCAACCAAAATTCCTGGAGCAGCAGCTGCTGCTAACAGAAGGAAGATGACAAGTTGCTTGAACCAGACCTTGTGTGACTTGCTGCTAATTAAAGTCACCTCTTCTACTTTCAGAGATTTTTTCAAAAGTTTTAACTTAAAAGCACTAATGGTAATCACAGCCTCTCTGCTCAAGAAAACCTTGTGGATTGTGAAAGCTGTCAAATCCAGTAAGGAAACAGATGGACTAGGTGGATTTTTGGTTCAGCCTACGATTATTAAGACCTAAATATACTTTTGCAACCTAATTTACAGATTTCTTTTTTCTTTATTATCACTCACATCTTTGCTTAGTTGGTATTGCCCTAGTGCACCCCTACCACAGATAACTGAGGGGTGACTGCAGTTAAAGCCCATGGTACGTACGGATTGATTTGGAACAAACAAAGAACTGTTGAGTTCTCTTGGGTGGAAATAAGAAATCAGCAAATCTGTCAAGCCATCAGCATCATCTTTAGTGTCAACTTGCAAGCTGGGCACAATTCATATTTGAATGCAGCTATAAAACCCTATATAACTCCACTTTGTTCTCCAAATACATTGTTTATGTTTACTTTTATGCAAACACTAAGCAACTCCTGGTTGTCATTTTTTTCACTTGTCTAAGTAAATAAACTGTCACCAGTGAGTTTCTTCATAGGCAATCAAATCTCAAACATGAATCTCTGAATACCCTTTCAGCTCTGTCATTTTGCCAGTTTTGTACAGACATGTTAAGATAACTACAAATTGTTTGAATGCTGTAACACAAAGACACAAAGAGCAGAAAGAGCTGCATGACTGTGATGCCCCATTCCAATGCAGTCAGACAGAAGAGTTTGAAATATATCATGTTATAATATTTCATCAAGTGAAAGCTGTTAGTGGGATTACTGCAGCTCTTCAGAGAAAGCTCTGCCACACCAACTTCCACATCTTAAAAGAAAGGCTGCTTGTCTATTATACTACAGCTTGACACACAGAGATTGTACACTATGTACAACCACCCATAGCCAAAAGTCAGATGGCTAAAGTGCCAATGTCTCAGACTTGACTTTTTTAACTGATCCCTCAATGAATTCTTCTGGCACCTTAAATCATTAAATAAACCAAACAAACTCTGTTATTTAGCTATTTTGTACGTAGCACTTATGTTTCTTAGCATTTAAATTGTTCTGAGAAAGGATGATTTTAGTAAACAATGTGGTTTCAGGCAGCAAGAGTTCTTATGATATGAGCATAGAGATATGGTGGTGGGGTTTTAGCCCAGAAGAGCTCTCATAAGCAAGATGATCACAGAAAAGTAAGTTCCACAAGTAATAATGTATTTCCTATGTTCTGGTATTTATTATGTTTAAAAGCTTGAACTATTTTTTAATAAGTGAGTGTTCTTTATCAGTTACCCATGAGATGTACTTACCTCTGAGCCTGAAATACTTCAGATGGTTGGCAATAGCCTGCTCAACAGATTCATCAGGGCAGATCTTTACTCCGCTGGGGAACAGAATGGACCGCTTCCTTCGTGACTGCAAATGCCTGTGGAACTGCTCAGCATCCATGATGCCATTAGGCTTTCCCAACCCAGGAGGCAGAGAAGGGTTTGCCAACTGCCAGTCACTGAGCTGAGGGGCTGGTGAAACATCTTTAGCATGTCCTCCTGCAGCTGAATAAGTTTCTGCTGTGAAAGTATAACCAGACAAATTTCTCAGATGGGATAATGATGCAATCATTAGTATCTTCATGCCACTTCTGTGGTCTCTGAAAGACATTGCTGTGCTTTTTTCTGTCAACAGAACCTGTCTCTGACTGCGATGTTATAAACAACCTTAAGCTCTTTACAGTATCCCATCAAATGGTAACGCTTCGTGTTTAACTTCCCCATCTGCCATTAGGCTTAAGTCAATGGGACTATATTTGTGAACAAACATGTATTTGGAAGCTTTCAGGGCTTTTCAGAAGTAAAATAAATAATTAAGAAATAATCCTACTCCATACTTTCTTTCCACAAGAGCGATTTGTGTACCTTGGGAAAAGAAAGCTGCTAGAATTGACAGTTAACTTTGTATCCCTGAGACAGGTCTCTACTCTACTAGAGCAGTGGGAAGAAAAGAGGAATAAAAGGGCTCATCAGCTTTCTGTTGGGATTTTGTGTGTGTGTGTGTGTTTTTGGTTGAGGTTTGTTTGCTTTGGTTTTTGTTGTGTTTGTTTGGGTATTTTTTGTTTTTAATTCCCTCTTATATAGTTGTTCCACATCCTTCCAGAGGAAACTTGAGGAAACAGCTGAGGTAAGAATATGCATATTGAGATTTATTCTGATAGGCTAATTTTCTATCCTCCAAAGTCAGCTGATCTGAAATATTTAACTCAACTTCCTTCACTTTCCCTGGAAAACAGGCCTGAGAAACAATCACAACCAATCATTTATTAGAGAAAGAATAGCAATAACTCTATGGCATTTGTTATGCAACAGATTATGAATTTATTCTGCAACTAAATAATCACTAGACCTTTGACTGCTATGACTGAAAGATGAAAGGCATGGTTATTTTGATAGTATATTAATAAGCAGCTCTGTTGCAGATCACCTGATAGTATAGCAGAGGCAGAAAGAACATCAAAGAAGGTTACTAAGGCAAACTCCCAATCTTTACCCAAACTGAAAAATGTTCAGTGTCCATATGCAGAAGACAGAACTTTACTTTTTAAGATTTAATATAAAATTAATAAGAGTGAAAAAAATTACCAGTATTTAACGTCTCAAAGTTGAACAAAATTGCCTCCTATAGCTACTTCTACACTCAAAACAAGACAAATCTGCAGTTATACCACCTGGAATCAGTCTAAGTATTCCATATTTACACTGCTATCACATCACAGATTTGACCAAACAATTCCCTGTATTAGCCCCCTTTGTTACAATTAAATCAGAGGGGTATTTCTAATT
>VZUA01025391.1:50376-60407 GCA_013401035.1 Horornis vulcanius | reverse complement strand
TCAGTCTTTTTACACTCTTGGAGAGAGGGTGATTTTCAAGTACTGACAGGTTCATCCCTAGTTCTGAGAGACAGAATTACAGAGCTATGGAAGTGCCAGTTGCCTGTTGTGAAAAAAATCAGCAATGGTGAACACAATGGAAATGCCAAGACTCTCAAATAGAAGGAAAAGATAAACATCTCTGAATTGAATTTGTATCAAGTATTAAATTGTGAAAAACAGTAAAATGAAAAACAGTAGGACACTCAGAGAGTGAAGCTGAATTCTTTCCCTGAACAGAAACATCTGCATTTTTAATTACCATACTGTAAAGAAAAATGTTAAGTTCTGGAAATTTATGTATTCTCAAAAGCTCTTTCTGAGAGAAGAGTGACAGAAAAGATAAAGCTTTAAGAGCAGAACAAATGGTTGAGTGGTGAAAATCACATCCTGCACACAGGTGTGCATTTTCTTAATGTTTTCAAAAACTCCCCTGCAAGCCTCTCTAGGTGCACATTGAAAACAGATTGTATCTTTTTGCCAGAGTGTTGCCATATTGCAGTCAAATGCATAACCCATTTACTTTCACAGAATAAACTAAACTATGTTATTGTCCTAACTTTGCTTGGTGAGAACTCTGCCACATGAGGAATTCTCTCTCTCTGGAACTGCCATATCAATGTATGTGTGTCCGGTCCCCCATCAACAAGTTTCACAGTAATCACAGGTATGTGAATCCTCAATAGCTAAATAATCTGCAACATTAACAAAATATAACAACATAGTTATAACCAAAATTTACACACTGCATAGACTCTTATCATGGCAGAAACAGCACTGAGCGTCTCAAGGGTTATCTTCCAAATATAAGCAAAAAGGTTAAAATCAAAAATGTCAAAAAACCACACAAATGTGGTCAGGACTATAACAAAGAATTTTTTACTCCAGTAACTGTGACATTAGTACTATCTGTGATAGTGTTGTCAATGATGGAATTGAAAAAACTGAGCAAAATTTAAAACTAGGCTGTTGAAGAACTGTGGTGTTTTAAAGCCAGTTTAGAGCTGCCAGCAGAGTCCCAACTGCAGAGTCAGGACAATCAGAGCTCCAGACTTCTCCTGAATTCAGCATGGACCAGGATGGAGCACGTGGATATGCAGGAGGTCAGGTCAGTCTTGAACTTCACTAGAACATCTCACAAAGAGTTTTACTAAGATGTGCATGCCATACAGCTGGAATTAGTGTGTTCCTGGCCCTACCCCTAGCTAGGTTATTAAAGGAATATTCCTTTGAGCAAACAAGTCACTTTTGTGCCACTTGCCCAATGCAACCTCTACACAAATTAATGCACTGGCTTGGGAAATTTTAGATATTGCATCTGACAACTCTTGCACCTAACAAGTACCATTTCCAAAGAAATATGGCTGTTGAATGCCCCTTGGCACCCCTGTGTTGAGGCACCCATGCAAGCATCTCTAGCATGACCACCGAGGGTGCAACCGAACTTAGTGACAGCTGTATCACAGGGTGCCAGATGGACCAATTAGAGATTCCTAATCCCACATGATCTAGCATTTCTGGGGGTTATAAATGAGATTGCAGATCTAGGGGTTCTAAACCACCAGAGTTTTCCAAGGCAGGCAAAACTGGAGAAGGGACAAGATGTGGTACGAGGGGGCAGAACTTGCTCATGGCTTTAGGGCACTGAACCTGAAGAGGCTTAAGGTAAGAAAGGCCTGTTACTTAAGTAAAATGGAACAGGCCTTTCTTACCTTAAGCCTCTTGACTTATGCAGAGAGAGAGAGAAATAAAATGAGCAAAAATTGATTCAAGTCTTTGGTCTGTTCTGGCACTTAGTTTGAAACACATACTGCCAGTGTTCTAGGGGTGAAATCTGAAAAATTCCCCTCAGTCCTCTAAACTAAAAATGGATCAGACATCTAATGCTAAATCACTTACTGCAATACAACTCTAAGAATTCCATTAGTAAGTTCCAACTTTCTTGAACTATTTTACCTGCTAGTGGCAAGCATAACTGTGACTGTACTTTTATTTTATATATAAATTGCAGCAACTTGATGCAAATAATTACACATGCTCTGTTCTCAGCAGAAAAACTGATTTGGGTTTGCTAATCAGCAGTTAGTGGCTGCAAATTTGAGTTTCAGAGACTTTAATATGTCAGGTGAGAGCCACCTAAAAGAAATCAGTGCTCATCCATGAAGCTGATTGCTGATTTAAGTCTTCTCCGGAAACTTCAATGTTTCATAAATGTTAGTTCAAACACATTTTATTGCTTCCTACAAATAACTAACATATTATGTGACAATTATGTATGGTCAAGCAAAGCCCACNTCAAACACATTTTATTGCTTCCTACAAAAGTAAGAGCACCAGAAGAGCAAATATTATGGGATAACTAATATATTATGTGACGACTGTGTATGGTCAAGCAAAGCCCATTGACAGCAGGATTCATGAGTTTGGATTTGAGTGAAGTTTTATGCAGAGCTTTGGGGATGCCATGCCTGATGTGTTGGAGAGTTGTGAGGCAGTGCTGGCTGGGGATTTTGGGATGGCTTGGAGTGGGTGTGGCTGTGAGAGGCATGCAACAGTGCCTTCATACAGATTATGTAACCTCTTCAATCTGGGGGACAGGCTTGTGCCTAGTATGTCTTCTGTTTACTCTTGGCTTAAAAGAATACTGAAATGTCTTATCTTAATTTCTTTGTCAAGGACCTTTTTTTAGGTTCAGATCCGTATTGCCTCCACATCTGATCCAGAATACAGCTCCATTTAAGTACTCCCAATATTCTATCTGTCTCACAGTTTGAGCTGAAATACTGAGTTTCNAGTGTGTAAATGACGTTTGAGCTTAAGGGCCAGCCATCTCTGTTGTAAGCAAATGGTGCTGGAAGAGCAGCAGAGCTCCAGTTCTGTAGAGGCTCATTAATGGTGTTAGCTTGATGGAGAGATTTAACACAGCAATAGCAGTGCTGGAACCATCTGTTTAAATACAGAGAGAAGCTGCAGCAGAGTCAGGCCTTTGTAAGGATTTCCACTGTCATATCTGGCATCTGACACATGCCCAACTAATTCAACCATTTTATTCTTAATAAAAAGTGAAACCTGCAGCCTCTTCAAGCCTTGTACTTTCTTCAGTAAACTTCTAGGGAATTTTGTTATTGAGCAGAAGTACCACTTGTTGCCAAGTGAAAGTTCCCAAACAGCTCAGCTTTTCCTCTCGCAGAGCAGCTCCTTCCACTCCTGCAGCCTCTCATCTCCCGTTGGGATGCGGGATTATCTCACAGCTCACTTGCAGCCCTGCCTGCAACCCGCAACATCCCGAGCCGGGGCCGGCGCTGGTCTCTGGGCTCCCTCTGCAGGGAAGCTCGGGATGAGCAGAGCAGGGAAATGGCCCCTCCCCATCCCACCAACACCCTGGCTGAGGGAAAGGGACACGGGAGGAAAAGGACTGATTTTCCTCATCAACAGCATACTTCAAATGAGCTGCCAAAGCCCGAAAAGTTCAGAACAGATTTTTTTGTTTGTTTTGTTTTTTAGTTTTCAAATAGGGCAAAGGGCCCCCAAGTGTCTCTTATGCATACATTGTAAAGCATCCTAAAATGTCTCTTCTGCACTTAAATATTACTGTAACACAGGGAATTAGAGCAAGCATCTGTAGGAGGGAAATAGAAAGGTCCTTCTATGCTTTACATACATAGCCAAGAGTGGTATCAGAGTATTCTGGGAGCATTTTTAAGGATCAGTATAAATTCCATATATTTCACAGCATCCTAAAGATGTGACCAAAGTCGTTTTAGGAAATTATTTTCATAACCCAGAAACATCCAAACACACATTTCCCTACCCAGTGGGGACTCGTAACAGAATTGTCTTCTCTTCCAGCCTTGGGCAGAAGGCCTGCCCAAACACCTCAAACTGAAACGTGCCTGAAGAACCAGAACATACATCTGTTTCCTCATGCTGAGGCTTCCTTCACTATCAGCCCTCATTTTCTCTCCACATGCTTTCCCTGCAGTAAGGCAGCCAGCATTACTCGCCTCTGGTACAACTCCTACCCCGTCAGCATGGCTGGCTGCTGTGTGGAGGAAGGTGAGTTTGAGGGGCTGCTGTGAGCTCTGCCCTGAGCTGTCTCTCCCTGGCTGAACCACAGCTCAGCTGTCTCCTCCCAGGGCCTGTGCTCCAGCCCAGGCTCTGCTTAGCTGCCCCCCGGGCCACCAGCAGCAGCACAACCAGTGCTGAGAAAAGGTGAGAAGTTGTTTCCCTCAACCTACTGCCCATGGAATGATCTAAGTGATTGCTCAATTCCATTATATGGTTTGATTGACTTTTCATATCTGTTTCCTTTCCAATAGCAGTCACTACAAATAGTGATACTATGCACAAGTTAATTACGGCATTATTTTATACAAATACATATCAAAAAAAGAAATTTTCTTAGGGCTTGCTCTAACATTCAATAAACATAATTACAGCATTTCCACTGAAGTTAATGAGTCAGTGGAAATGCTGTACAGTACATCCCACAACAGCCATCCCTAGTCTTTTTAAATAGCATCTGCTTATAAGAACTGAATTGATAATAGGCACTGTAAATTCATCTATAGCAGACCAAGCACAGGCATCTATATAACTGTAAATTCAAACACTTGATACTACTTGCCTTAGGCAACAGGCAATTAAATAGAACTTACATTCAAATTCCTGACACTGGGGAAGTGAGAGGTGCTCTGTACAATTCTACCATACATCATATACATGCAATTGTGTCTTGGCTCAAAAAACATAAAAATCTGGTAATTTATCAGTGCTAATTCTACAGAGTAACTTAATATCACTAAAAACCTCCTCCAGTGTTTGTTAAATACCACAAAACTCAAGTCCCATTGCATCACACAGCTTTTACAGGATTGTAGGGCCAAGACTGCTGGTTCCTAGTCCTAAAATTCAAGGAACTTAGCTTATCATGGAAATGCCATGTCCAGTATTCAATTTGTAGGATTAATGGCATAAGATTTCTAAGACTCTGAGCCAGATTTGTAGAAACAAGATTTTCTAAATGAAGTCTGGTTCAAACTCTATTTAAAATCTTTGTTAAATGATACAGCTGTTTTCTCATGCATTTTAGATAATACATAAAATTAGTACTCTTGGAGACTTTTATTCCTGTTTGTCCAATAAATGCTCTTGGTCTTAAGAAAGTAGTCTAGATCTTAGGCCTTGGCACTGTATCATTGCAAATAAAATGATTCCCAGCCCCTTTTCCTTCTGAAGGCTCCTTTCTTTGTGAAAGCAATTCCCTGGGAGATTACAAAGCTTTTCCAGAATCCCAGACCTCCACTGTTCCATTTGCAGAAGTTTCATCCTGTCAGCCACTTAAAATGCACAAACCACTCAAAATCATTAAATTAACTGGGAGCAAATGTAAACATAAAAACATAAAAAAGGAATGTTCATAAGCAGATGTTCAACAGTATGTACTGGGCTGTGCATGCATGGAAGTATTTTATAATGTTACTAAAATCAGAGGATTCTGTTCCTGAGAATCTGCTGCCTGTTTGGAAAGACAAATCAAAATCTGAAGCATACAAAGTGGTCAAGAATTGTTAGACACTAAAACACCTGCTACCAAACTAAGTCAACATAAAAAGTTTCATTCAGTGGTTTTGTATAAAGGCAGTTCTAAATTAGAACTTGCACTTTTAAAAGAGGATAATTTTTAAAAGAAATATGACCCTTTTGTTTGGGCAGTATTAGGCTAAAAATCAATCTGGGACTCAGGTAGGCAGGTAGGATTTGACCAAATACTGAAAATCAGACACGACACAGAGAGCACCATTATCCCACTGTCACCTTCCATACATGGAAAGACAAAAGTAAGTAACTATAATTTACAGGCAAAGGCAATTTACTACTACAGTCACTACTGAAAATCAAAAGGAATGAGATCCTCATAATCCCATTTTTTAATCATTTATGCCTAGATTTTTTATCATCAGAACAAAGACAACTGGCTTAACAATCATTTATGTAGCATACAGTGTAGAAAATAGAGCTACACTATTTTTACAGGGCTACAGTTATTTTAATAAAAAAAATTTGCAATAAAAATTGCACAGATTTTTGAAAAGCACAGAAGAAATTGAGCAAACCAGCAGATTTAGTCAGGGGGGAAAATAACTACTAAGGATAGATCAGAGTGATTTCTTTCACCATTGTTTTCACTGTTCTAGGAATATTGAAATTATATTTGTGACCGCAGGAATACCTGTATATTCTACTACTTGCACAGATTGTTCTGACTGGAAACCAGGAAATTTCAGCTCAAATAAAATTCCTCATTTTCACAAAAAGAAAACAGTAAAAATTAGTGCTGGGTTTTTCTAAAAAATCCTTTCTGAGAGAGGTTCCCTTAAAATTATCTTACCCATTAACTTTCTCACATGAAAAGCAGAAAACTGAACAAAATATATAATGTTCTATGGATTTAGAAGCACACAGACATAAAAAGATCAATCTTAGGCAAGGAAGGGAATCTTTACCTTACAAGCTGTTAGCATGTCAGCTACTGCTTTGCGGCTCAGATTTGCTGTAGCGATCACATCCTCCTGCCTGCATGAGTTCCCAGCTGCAACAGCTTTGGCAGTTGCCATGGTGATTCCTTTCGTCATCCGGATTGATTCTTCAGGTGATGATGTCTTTTCTGGAACCTCGCTCGACTGAAACACCTAAAAGTGAAAGCAGAAGGAAAGCCTGGTACCAGTCCAGTCAAAGCAGAACAGCCACGAGAAAGAGACAGCAAACGGAAGCAGCCTTTGAACAGCAGGAAATTAGGAACATATCTGGAGTACTTGGGGTATCAGTCCTGCTTGTCATGGGCCTGGATCTGATAAGCCTGCTCACCTACAGACACCAGAGAGAAACAATAAGCTGAGGGAAGGAGACAAAAAAGGTTAACCCATTCATCTCATCTGCATTTAACTACCCCCATGACTGTTACACGCAGCTGTCCAGAGCCTTACCGGATGAAGAGAATTACTGTTCCTTTCATTACATTCTTTCCTCATCCTGACTGCTGTTTAGGCTGGTCTACTCACATGAGGAGAGCCTTCCCCTGCAAAGGCTGGACCCTACCAAGTGCTTGTTGATGCACAGAGCAGTAGAGACTGAGAACATCATCACTAAAATATTCAAATGTGTCTTAAAAAAGCAAAGGTGGAGCGTTGTCTCTTATGCTATATTTAGTCTCCCTTAGAAACCTAAAGATATAATTTTGCAGGATGAATCATGTGAAAGTAGTTCAAATTACCTGACAATACACAGACTCTGGAATACAGGAACTGTGGAAAGATGTAGGTAATAAGAGCTGCAAAACCTTACTTTGATCATGTATCTTCTTTTCCTGAGCTTTTGTCGGTGTTTGCTTGCCATTCCTTTACTGTGCAGGGGCAATTTGGAGTGCACAATTAATCAGGAGGTTTTTTGACCACACACAGTGCAACCTAAGAAGGCCAGTGGTTACAGAATGCAAATGTGTGGACAAAAATGAGCCTGGTCTATCCTGTGCTCCTGGTTAATCAGTTTTTCACTTCCCCTCAACAGAAATAAAAGCGATGTTAAAAAATTAATTCTAGTTATACATGTGAAGACTTCCCTCCATGTTGCTCAGTCAGGCCCTGGGATTCCAGATAAGCCTGACAGTTTCTTGAGTACCTGTGTGCCACCCTCTGCTCTCCCCATGAATGAGATGACAACACCACAACCACAGGTCCATCCCTTAGTAATGCTGACAAAAGCAAGAGGAACATTTCAAACAGATACCAACCAAACTGAGAAAGATGTGCTAATGCACAATCCACCAGTGACAGATCTGAACAGTTTTTAGCTCAGAGTTACAGAATGGGATGTAACAGCCAGGCCTTCATGAGGATACATGACAGTAACTTGTGAGATATTGTACAGAACATACCTGATCAGGTACCAGATCAGGAGGTTTTACTACAGTAAGTTATAATGACTATAAACAGATATTTACAAAGAAAATATTTTTAAATAAATTTCCTCACTACAACAGCTTTGCTCACACACTGAAAACTGGATGTTTGATGGAGAACATTGGAAAAGACAAAATGGTGCCACAGTGCAGTTATGGTGTAATTGCTAATCCACAGCCTATACAACAAAGCATTTCCTGCTGAAGACTGTGTCTACAGGGTTTTTATACAAAAATGGACTGTAAATAAAGAAAAGAAAATATCAGGCTTCTTCATGAACATGCAGGTATTAATTTATGTCGTTCACTACTATGGAAGTAAAAAACCCACTGTAACTATACTTTTATGTCTTAAAGAGGAAGGAAAACAATTGTCATGGTGTAACACCTAATCTGGCAGAGAACTCCACACTATCATTAATTCCTGTTTGCACAGAACATCAATAGCAGGCCATGTATCAGAGGTAGGATCATTTCATAATAAGGAAAAAATAGAAACAAGTTTAAACTACAGACACAGTATGAGAGTGATGCTGACGAGACACTACCAAAGCCAAGATCAAAAAACAAGTGAACAGCATCAGATCAGAAAATACTATCTGTACTGAGAGGGTCTAAAGAAAAAGGAAGCAGTTGCTGCCAGCTTTGTATAAGGACACACTTGCAACACCCACTATGACTATTCAGTTCTGTACCGTGAGCTCCTGTTTGATGTACTCAATTGTGGCCTCGAGGGCTCTTGTCCCTCGAGTAGCTTCATCTTCTACTGCTTTAACAGTCTTCAAGAGGGATGTGACATTTGTTACCATCACCTACAAGAGAGAAGTGAAGATAATAATATGTGAATCTTTCCTCCTATTTTCAGAGGTGGCAGGGTATGGAGCAAGGCAAATTAAGCTGGGAAGCGTTGTTACTTCTAATGGGACCTTCATGAATTCTACTTGTTACAGGAGTAAAAACCAACTCTTGTGTTGGCCATGATACCATGATAATTAAACAAATAAAGAAATGAGGCAATCAGAAATTGCTGAAGTCAAAGTTCCACATGTTTATCAAATGTGATTGCACAAACACTTTCAAATAAAATTTAAGAATAAGGTTTACCTTGGCAGCACCTTTCAGCTGGTACATGGATGGATCATCTGCGGGTTTGCTGGCAGCTCCTTTGGTAGCACCAATGAGATCAGAAAGGGCCTTTGCAACATCCTTGATAGCATTGATCAGAACAACCTATGGAATAAAAAATATATGTTATAAGCTATAAGGCTCAGGCAATAAAGGGGGTCTGCATGAGGGTGTGATTTTTAGAACACAGCTAAAAAAAGAAATCTATGTTTTTTCAAACATAAGCAATATGCTTGCCTGTCTCCATTTCACTGAGATCCAAACAAACAGCTGAAGAAATATTAGGGATAATCCACACAGAAAAGTTAAGTTAATTGAAAAACAAGACAGATATAGCTGGAGAATGGTAAGAGTTTGTCAGCCTACACAAATAATACAGAGCACAGTCCACACATTAGCTGGAGAAGCAGCTTTAAAGTCCTCCAGGCTCTTCAGAACAAAAACAGGATGAGCCAGAGTTCAATCATGAGTTAGTAAAAATGAGCGAAATACTTTGCCAAAGCATCCCAGTTGGAATACAACAGTGAAATAAAAGCAGAAGGGTTACACAAAGGTGTGAGTGACTAGTTCCACTCAATGCTTGAGCCTCTTGACTTTATTCTAAACAAGTGATATCTGAGTAAATGCAGAAAACTCCCAGAGGAGATGAACCATATTGTGTTGCTTAATAGCATAAGTCACGCAGTTCTACCAAATGAAAACTGTTCTCTGTAAGAGTATCAGAAAGTCTTAAAACATCTCACCTGTGTTTCAGGATCATCAGATCCCAAGCTAGCTGCTCCCAATTTTACTACCTCAGCAAGTTGAGTGATGGTGTTAGCTGATGACTGAGCTGCTTGGGCCAGTTTGTCCTGACTTGAGGCAGCACCAGAAACCAACAATTTTGTGTCTTCAACTAAAGCTTTTGCTG
>VZUA01025391.1:5401-45860 GCA_013401035.1 Horornis vulcanius | reverse complement strand
CAGAGGGGCCTTTGACCAGGGACAGTTATTCACACTGGGAAGGAAAGTGGGGTTTGTGTACCACAGCCACCTTATTTTGTCAAAGGTGAGCTAATCCCCATCAGCCTCAGCTGAGATGTGGAAGCATGGAAATAGAAAAAAATCTGAGGATCAATGTAAAATACATCTCAGATGAGGGAACAGGATGGAGAAGAAATAGGCAGTATGACACAGAAGGTCTCAGTAGAATGTCAGTATAAATTACCGAATCTCTCTTTAGAAAATTCCTACCTTTTAACAGAGATAGTTCTTCTGTCTCAAATTAATGTAAGTAAAAACAACAGAGGTCCATCCCTGGGACAAAACTAGTTTTAGACAAATTTCTTCTGTCACAGATAGCAGAATCATGGACCTGTCTTGACTGCAAGAGCAATTGACTGTGAAAACTGCTGTCTGTAGCCCTCATGAACAGCCACCTCAACTCTCTCAACAACAAATTAGCAACCACAGTACTACTAGCAAACACACTTCCAAGGGAAAACACATTATGTATTACTGTGAAACACAAGTCAAGAAAAATCTCAATTCAACAGGTATCACTTTTTCCTTTTTTTAAACCCAGCTGAGTCAGAAATGAAAGAAAAGGACAGTGTGGGATGTTGACTTGCATTCATTTATTAAGCATTATAGGGCTCTGAAGACACTGATGTTATTTCACTGGCCAAATGAAACAATAACTCTGAAAGAGTATCCTGAAGTCACTGATAAACAAAAGGTGGCATTTCAGCCCAGTTAAATGGACTGATGAAAAAACATGTGGTTTTCCTTTTATTTCTCCTCGAAAATGAGCCAAATAAAGAGCTTTTGTGCAGAAGAGCCACAATAAATTCAGTGCTCCTCCTGTAGATGACCCCTCTTATGATCACACCACTAAAATGCAAGAGTTAAGTTGACCAAATCATCACTCCTTTTTGCTCCATTACCCCAGAAGAGATAAGGTGATTGAAAATTTGATGATCAAGAATGTCTCAACACTGTGCAAATAATTCCACGTTCCTGATGTACACAGAGTTTGGACCCTGTAAAGGCAATTTCTTACCATTTCCTGTGCAGTAACAGCAATGGCTTTAGAATATTTCACCACAGTGGTCTGATAATCAACAAAAGTTCCTTTTGGATCTGGAGGTGTACCTTCATCCAGCTGTAAGATAGAGGGAAAAACACAGCATTAAGAAGTCCCAATACACAGCATACTTTACAGGCAATAGGAAAATGCTATTATATATGCAATTCTGTCATCTCCTCTCTCCCAAGATACACAAGTGAAAATAGTGCACCAGGATGTACAGAGAAGCTCAGCAAATACTTGAGCCCAGGTAATGAGCATGGAAGATGCAGAGAATGTNGCAGAGAATGAACAGTGCAAAGTTTTTGAGCATGAAGTTTGCTTCTCATGAAAGGTCAACCTATCTGCTCTTCTCAGCTAATAAAGAAAGGAAGGTGCAACAGCTACAAACCAAAATGTTGATGCCAGAAGATAATGTAAGATTTCTTTGTGTTAAAGTTTTCAATCTTTTAAGTCAGGATAGGAAGAGCCAAATATTTGGATTGAACTCATGCACTTTGTAACTGTACATCTTTAGTAGAATGCATTACAAAGCACAGCAGAGCATTTCAGGCTTGAACATCATCTTCTCTGAATGTAACTTGCTTCAAGGTTGGCCTGGTGTTCATTTAAGAGAATAACATGAAAGATAAGGGAAAAAAGGAAGCAAAAATAAGAGGTCACTTGATCTAAGATGATAATTAAATGCCAGAATATTACTGAACAAACTATTTTGTAGGAATTCTACTGACAGGTACCATGTAGGTTGTAAACATGAGCACCATGGCACACATCAGTTTTATTTTACAATATGCAAAATCAAATAATCTTCAGATTTCCTGTGGCATCATTTCATGACTGACCACTGAATCAGCATCAGTCTCTGCAACGTGGATCAGCTTTCAAGCACAAAGTGAGAAAGGGGTCAATTTCTATGCTCACCTTGGTCATTGCCTCTGCAATCGAGTCCACCATACCTCCGACCATGCCAACTTCACTTGCAGCTTCATTTAAAGTGACCATGATGTCATCCACAGCCTCCTTCATCAGCTGTGCAGCCTCAGTGATGGCATCGTGAGTATGAGATGCCTGGTGGACACAGAATGAGAGAACCGAGATAGTCAGAGGATGTCCTCTCTGCAAAACAGTGTATGAATTAGAAGTGCAAGAAATTAAAACAGTAAAGGCACTGGAAGTAACACTTCTGGGCAAAGATGACAAGTAAAACCCTGCAGCAAAGTGGACAGAACAAAATTTGGTATCTCCTCCAAGAAGCCAAGGCACACGACACCTTTGGTCTCAGGTGCCCCAGTGGTTTTAAATGTCCTGTAAAGATGGTGGCTCTCTGTAAGGCGCACATCGCACCTGAATTGTGAACGGTTGTGTGCTGCTGCTCTTTCCTGGCAAACTGCCCCATCCCATTGGGACATGCACCACACAAGCCCTGGATTTTAACCATTTGCTTGCCCTATGAGAGCCTAGGTAGCTGCTGTCATACCCTGACTTTGTGTCCCCTGAGAGGCTGCTGTGAGAGAACTGAAATCCTGTCTTAGAGAAATGTTTCCACTCTGAGGAGACATCAGGAGAGCTGTCACTGGCACTTTGACTGCAAACACATCCCTTGACTGCACAGCAGGTACGTGCTGGGTTTTCTGCCATACTTGCCTTCCTCTCTCACTGTTAAAGCCACACAACCACCTTACCTTGGGGTTTCCTCCCCCTTCTTTGGCAGCATAGAGCATCTGTAAGGCAGATTCTGCTAGAGTCTTGCTCTGGTCCAACACGGTCATCTGTTGCTGATGATTCAGTGTCTTGGATGCCACACCAACTGCAGCTAAAACAAGGGGTTCGAAGTAACTTGCCAGCTGTGTTACCTAAGAAAGCCAGAACAACCCCAGAAAGCCATTAACCACACTTCTCAGGTGGAGCTGAGAAAACACATTCCCTGTTTACCATTGGGATGAGGGTCAGCTCAAAGAGCACAATGCTTCTGCACTGCACAGCGCTAGGTTTGGATCATGTGCCCAGGGACTGTCCCCCCCTCACTGTCCAATTCCTTTGCAAAGCCACACGTCTCCTCCTCCAGAAGCACATGGCCTCCTGAGGTTATGTGTAACTGATCAAGCCTGTCACAGGAGCCACCTGCTATTCAAGAGTATCTCTGAAAAGCATCTCCTCTGGGCAAGGGAGGAACCTCTCAATCTTTGTTGCCTCTACAGTTTTCACTCTCAAGAATATATCACAGGATGAGAACTTATTATGTGAGAAACTTCAAATCTTGCAATAACCATGTTAAATATGCTTTTGGTATGTGAACTCTAACATTATGGACAGACATCTTAAAAGCTGGAGTTTGACTCTACTTACACTCCATATAACAGAGGAAGAAATTTACACAAAGCCCCTAACTGAAGTCCTCCATGAGAGTACCTTTTCTCTGGACCAAGATGTAAAAAGGTTCATTTGGTCTTGGCTCTGAGTATTTGAAAATTCCATATTTTTTCTCCTTACAAATGTGTTCTTCTGCTCTCCCATAGGAAGAGAAACTGCTATGAAATTGGGGTCTTCCCTAACATTCAGCTGTCCAGGATTTCAGATGCCTTTGTCATGGCAGGACAGTACCTTGTGCCCCAGCTGAGCTGCCTCTCCCCGGGCTGCGGTGGCTATGGGATCGATGAGGTGGCCAATTTCCTGTACAACTGATGTCAGCTGCTCCTGGAGAGCCTAAAAGAAAGAGAAATTGTCAGTTGCTATCACAGCTGTTCTCTTATCCATTTGTACCACACTTGACAATCGCCCTCAGACCAGCAACATCCTCAAAGCTGTTCAAGTGACTGCTATGGCAGAATGCAGAAATCCACACTGCTGGTTTTCCCCACATACTGGCTCATTTCTTTTCCCTTGCCCTCTTTCAACCACAGCAACCCTGAGCTGGGCCTGCTCCCCTTAGGTTTAGATCTAGGGAGAGAGTGCTGACAGTAGCACACTCAGGGCTAGGTGTCCTTTCTCACTGCAATGTGATCAAGGCCCCTCTGACATCTCCCAAGCTATTTTTGCCCTGACAAAGATTTAGTATCACTGCACCAATCAAAAGACTGTCAGGAGCACTAATTTAAGTGTGAAAAAACATTTTTCAAAGCAGAAAATCCAGTGCAAGAACAAAAAACTCTGCTGCAGATTTTGAAGCTAGCAGGAGAAATCCACTGGCAAAGGAAAAATGTCACATGTATAAAGGACAGAGATGAGTATAATGAATATACTGAATATAATCTGCAGAATAGCAGTAAATATATTAAAAGCATATTAATGGCCTGGTCAAGATATAAATACTGGCTTTTAATTCAGAGGCACTTGATATCTTGACAGCCATCAGGATTAAGGTCACTCATGATAGGCAAAAGAAAAGAATTATTTTTGCCCTTTGTTACATTCCTTTGCTGCTTTATAAATAACTGCCATTTTGGGTAACATTTACTTCAACATGTTCAACATGGTGAACACGACAACTTCATCATTTCAATAAAAATGAATTATGACATATTTCCTGCAATGACTTCTTTTGCATAGCTTCATTTGGTGTGACATGTTTCTAGTATGCAGTGTTACAGCCTGAAGAAACCACTCCAATAAACATGTAATTTCAAGAAGCAACAGTATGAAAAGACATGAATATCAAGATGAGAATCTCAGTGTGAGCTGAGACAAAGAAAAGGGCAGAGAAGGAAGCTTTGTTAGAGTGAACATAACATCAACTTTGAATTTTACTTACTAAAGGACACACTAGGCATTAAGAAAAAAGAACATTGACATTTATGTCATTGGACTTCCAGTAATAGACGAGTTTCAGAAACAAATGTGTTATGAATCTTCAGAAACTAATCCTGGCTTCCACATGGCAAGGCACCACAAAAACTCTTATCAGTCTGTCTTATCAGCATAGGAAGTCAGAGTAATATGTGGGTGGCAGTAAAAAATAACTTCTTTCACTCCTCCTATTCCCTGGTGATTCTGGGATCTTTGGAGAAGCGATGCACTTTGGTCTGTGTATGACTTTGCCTGACAAGACCCCAGTAAGGACACTTCTCCCCTCACTGGCAGTGGCTTGTGCTGTGATTGAGCAGCAGGGTGTCCACACTGCTCTGTCTGTGCTCTCAGCCTCACCTCCACAGAGATGTCATCCCTGGTGGCCAGGCTCTGGCTGACGGCAGCCAGCGAGGCCTGCTCAATGTCCCTGATGCATCTGTTGATCCCATCGATGGAGAAATCACATTCCCTCTGCCCGGGGGCCTTGTCCCTGCAAGACAGACACACTAAACTCAGCATGCTGGCAAGGAGCAGGGTCTTTCCTGAATGCACACAGGCCCACTCTAAAAAAATAAAAATAATAAATAAAGCCGTTTCCCATGAATTGCATGTTGGTACATGATTTACATGGAGGTAATATTAGCTAGTGTTCATTTTGTACAGCATTCTTTATTACATTTACCTTACAGTCAATTGAGGGTGGAACCAGAGCAGGAGAACAGAATACAAATGCAGAACAGCCCTGTGCTGCAGGGTGCTCCAGTCGTCAATTATGATTAAACACCCAGTGTAACTGGGGAGATAGTGTGCATCACAGAGTAACTTCCATCAGTGAAAAATAACACAGTGCTAATGGCCATATGGCATTTTTCTTTATGAACAGCTGCTCAATTACTACAAAAGACATACCTGATAGAGGTAATAAGACTCTTGATTGAATCTGAGACTGTATGGGAATGCCCTGCTAGTACAGACCATGTAGGAGGGTCTTTGGGATTGATAGCCAGGGAACGGGCAGTTTTGATTAATAAAGATGAGCTCTCCAACATGGTCTTGGCTGAAACCAGAATTGGCTCCTGTGCTCGTGATCCCTGTGGGCAGGAAGGTATAAGAACAGAAGGAATATTTAAATTATTATTTGAGTTCATCCACACTTCCTGCTCCTAAAAGTCTATTTAATTAACAGCATTAAAATGGAATTAGAATTTCCTCAATGGCACTACTGTATTCACAGTCAATCAACACAGAAATAGAACAAAAATAATCAGTCCAACAGCTTTCTCTGAAACATATTTAAGAAACATGTCTCAAGTTAAGAAATGCATTTTCCAGCTGAGAAACAAGAGAAAACAATGACAGTTGTCTAGTTGCAAACTACACAAATACCATTGAAAATACACTGTCACAAAAATTGTGGTCATCAACAGATGTGCTCTTTCCCCAGCCAGACTACTAACATCAAGTGATGACTGATGACTCTTGACTGGATTATCATCTGTGTATCTGTTTTATTGCCAAGAATCTGATAGATCCAGGTACCACAGACCTGGAGGACACACTTAAATTGCAGTTACAGCCCCACAGCTGTAAGATTGCAACAGCTGCTGCTTCATCTGATATTGCCATCTGAATCAGAGCCTGACAAAAGCAGGAAGCAGCCCTTGGAGGGCCAGTAACAACACATGACCTCTGCTCGAAAGCTTTTACAAAGCTTGAGGGGTTTGCTTTTTCATCTCTTTTCCCTGTGAAAAAAACCCCAAATCCAACGAATCCTTTATTAGTCTTTTCACATTCTACTCTGTTGTAGTTACACAGTTTGAGATGGAGAACTTGTGGTCAAAAAGGAAAAAAGCCAGCAACATCCCTTCAATTCTTTTCAGAACTAACCAGGTTCTATTTGTTAAAATTGCTCTTGAGGGAAAACAAAAGCAATATTTACTATTGTATTGCATGGAAGAATCCAGCTGCTAAAACATGCAAATCACCTGTCCTGTATGGTTTTGCTAACAGCAGACTTGCAGCACTTACTGTAACCAAACTGTGCATCCTACTGCTAGAAAAGACAAGGTCAGAGACTAAACAAAAGACAGCAGAATGTCCTGTGAACACCCAGAAACCCAGGAGAAACTTTGGGGTCTTTATACTCACTCTCTCTCAGCGTATGATTAATTCAACATTTTCAACTTTTGGAAGATGGAAATGCAGTATCCTGCCTTACCTCAGTGCTGATCTGTGCTGGGATGCTGACAAATTCTGGGTTTGAAGCAAATGCTGTCAAATTTTCCACAGCCTCTATTAAAGGCGCAGTGGCAATTCTGCACTTGTTGCGGTTCTCCTCGGAGAAATCTCCATCCAGTGCCTGGAAATGAAATGAGGACTGAGCTCTGTGTGCATGGCTCTCTTTAGCAAAGCTGAAGGAAGATGGCTAAAGCCTTCCTAGTTTTAAACTGCTGCGTGTTTATGATATTTGAAAGCTCCTCCACAAGCAAGGTTGATGCAAAGAATGTGATCTTTTAGGTGTGTTTCTTTCCTCAGCTGGTTACTGACCCTAAACTTCAAACTGCTGCAGGTTTTCTGTCACTGCACTCCGATGAGTCTCTCAAGTCTCTCTCTGATGAGACTCAAGCCTCTCAAGTGTCCCAGGACCTCACACTCCAAAGGGTGGAAGGGGCTAACTCCTTTGTGTGGTTTGTGAAGGTGCTTGTTTCCTACAAACTGATTTTGAAATTTTTTAGTTATTTCTGCTTTAAGCAAACCAGTAATATATCACTCTCATTTTCACGCAAGTCAACTGATCTCTCTCACAATCTCAGCATAAACATTTCATCTAATGAAATCAGATTAGATCACATAATGGCTTCCAGAAGGGTTCAGAATTGTGAATTCTCCATGGCTTCACAAGTATTACTTCTGCTTGCATGAGAAAACATACCCCCTACCAAATTGCTGGCAGGAATCTGGAAAATAAAAGTTTACTATTAACAAGAGACTCCTAGCAACACAAACTGCTTCTATTTGGTTGCTACTACTATTTATTTCCTTTTTTTTTCTCTTATAGATAATGTAAAGCTGTCAGAAATAGCTCCAAAAATCTCCATATACTGGGGAAGTTAACATCATTAAGATCCTTCACATTCAGTTGCTTGCAGATTATTCTTATGGTGCAAGCTCATTAAATACATCAATCCTGAGGGATCTCATACTGGATGGGCCAGCTGGGGAGATATTGTGCATCACTGAGTAATTTCCACCAGTGATTTCCATCCTCTCCTAATATTAAAATTGCCCAATTTTTTTCATCTTGAATTCAGCAGTTACACCATTGAACATGTTGTCCAATTCAGCTCTTCCAAAATTTAATTAGTGATTCTTTAAACCATGCATATCCAAGAAGGTAAAAAGATATTCCTAACTTTCTGATTCTGTCTCAACAGGAGCAAAAAACCAACCAAAAAAAAACCCCTAAAATCACAAAGGAAGAAGAAAGCACAATTAAACAGCGTTTGTACCTTGATAGTTTTAACCAGGTTTGCAGTGCTGTTTGCAACTTCCTTGGCAGACTGCACAAAGTGTCTCTTGGCAACGGGATTTGCTGTTTTTGACGAAGCAATGCGACAAGCGTTGCACAGGGCAGACGTGTGCTTGGCCACGATGGTGGCAGCTGATAAGACCTGTAAAAAGCAGCAGAGGACAGGCACTGTGTCAGAGAGGCAGCACAGCGAGCACACTGCAGCTCTGCAACGCCAGCGTCCAAAGGCAGGCAGGAGAGCCAAACCAGAAGGCCTCTGAGCGGACACAAACAAGGCAAGCCCCGTGTGCTGACAGGGCTGGGCTCCTGCAGCCCCTGCAATCACCTGTGAGGGGCTGCTGGCTGGATCCACCAGGTTCTGGCAAGCCATCTGGATCGCTTGGTTGGCACGGGCAAATTGGATTGGGTCAACCAGGCCCTGCTGACCAGCCTGGCTGTTTGGATCCGAGATACCCACCAGGTAAGCAGCCTAGAAATGGGGAAAAGAAGAAAACAATCCTAATTAATCATGCTAAATCTGTCTAGGATTTCTGCTAAGCTGGCCATATGTCATAGCGCACGGTGGTCAGAGAAATCTTACTGTGAAATACAATTACCATTTATTTTTAGCAATACATATCCAGAATCCACTGAAACCAAGAAAACATACCCTTACACATGAGAAATTTAATTACTTGAAACATAACTAATAGCCCACTGTTCAGTCAGCTGCTATCCCTGAAAACATTACTTGTCACTTGCACAGCCAACAGAGTGAGCTTTAATGGTTAGAGGTACTGGCAAATTATTTACTGTATTAGCCATGGTTGGAGACAGTGGGGGTTTTTGTCAAGACTACAAAAGCAATCCAGCAAAGGCACTTGTGCTGAGTGCAGGTCCCATCAGGCCTGCAGCTGCTGGTCTCACTGCAGCTCAAGGTGTGTGATGGCCAACCTTCCCTCCCCTCTGAGTTGTTTCATGCCTCTCAACAACCACAACTCACCTGAACTGTCAACATCATATATGAAGATAGATACAATTATCTGTCACCTTAATATGCCAGTAAAGCAACTCAGAGTTGGTTGTGGAGGAGGTTTAGTCCATACTAAGGCATTACACATTTGGGGAAATCAAGAGGAGGTTTTCAGATGCAGAGTAGGATCCCCCACATCCAAATCCTTTACCAAGGTGACTGTATCAGCTCTTTATAGTTCACTCAGTTATCAGATCAGTGAAACCACAGAGATCAGATCCTAATTTGTTGTAGTAGCCTAAGAATTTTGGTTATTCCAAAAGTATCTGAACAGCTGAATCAGGTTTCTTCTTAGTTCCAATGTCAGAAATTTGTAGTGCTCCTAAAGAACTTTTACAAACGAGAACTTGATTCATTACTTTTTACTGTGGCTTCTTTGTGCATTTCTCTATGGTAACAATAGTTTTGAGCTTGAGCTGCAAACATGAATTCCATATGCTGCAGCTTTGCTTGATTCTCAGCAAAGCTTCTTTCTAGATGTCATTTCCCTTCCTTAGAAAATGGTGCACGTTCTTGCACTCTGCTCCTCCTGCAGTTTGTGCAATTTCTGTGGATCTACACTGAACACACCACGGAATACAAAGTCATCACTTGCTTGACCACAGGAAGTGAATTTCAGATTTACAAACCCAGAACTTGAGCTTCATAAAGAATAAAAACTTAATTGCTTGACAGCCTTCAGTCTCTTACCTGAGCTGCTGCCTCTGTGAGGCCACAAAGAGCCTTGGATGCAACTCCAACACATTCTCCAAAGACTAAAAGATCCCCAGTTTTTGCATTCTGGGAAATGCCCGCCATTGACTCTCCAAGAACCTCAGAAATTAAAAAACAAAGTTATCTTTTGGCCCACAAACCCCCTGGACTTGGCTTCCAGAATTTTCAGACTTCACTGAACTGGGTGCATTCCTCTGTGTGGTGTGAGGGACACTGGACTGATAGGGAACATAAGCACTACTACAGCTCCAATGAGGGGACAGAATTAACCCTCATTAATTTTGCTGTCATCAATTAGTCATGGATAGACAGCTAACCTGGCACTGGGTGCATTTCACACACTGCAGAACATGACAGCCAGTCCTGCAGATGCTGTTGACACATCCAGGATCGTCTTTGTAACCAAACTCACTGAAGCTCAGTGGAAATGAAACTGCACCTGGACTTCTGGAACCATCTTAGTGTCAGAATGCACATGAATTCCCACATTATTTCCCACTGAATTCAGTTCACTTGGCTTTAAAATTCAAAATGAGCTCTGACTGCAGTAGAGCATTAGATGCAAGATGACACACACATCCACTAGGTGCTTTCTTTTTCTTTTAGAGAAGAAGGGATATGAGAAAATTCTAACACATCAAATAATAAGGAGACTAAAAGACAGCTTCAAAGGAAGATGTACAGCACAGTTCACTTAACAATAACTGAAGAGATTTCCTTCAGGTTTTCTGACATGCTGGGGTGTCTGGACTGCTCAGACATTTGGCAAAGCTGTTCTGCACAGAACAATACAATGGGATTTCATTGCCAAGCCCCCTCATTCACGCTTTGGGCCATTCTAACATAGCTGCAGTCAAAATACAGCACCCCAAAGTATGACATGCTATCTAGTGCACAGGAGAGGAAGGAAGAGAAGTGAAGCTTTCAGAGCTTTGTGCACCAGTCACTTAATTAAAAATTCCTTACTGAGGCAATACACCTTTTAAGTGACAAACACCTGAAATTACCTGTAACAGACCTGTCTTGGGCACAGTTTATCAAGGAGTGTAGCAGACATTTTAGCTATAAACAACTCACTGCAGCTCTAGCATTCAATATGCATGTGAAAACTTCTGAAAATCCAAACACTTTTATACTGACACAGAGATGGGAAAAAGAAATTACCTTTGAGTTTTCCATTACACCTTCAATACAATCAAAATATGAGAGATCGCTCACGGGTTCATTTGGGTTATCCAGCATTCCCTTAACTGTCTGAAATAAGGGAAGAAACTGATTATTGACAGAGCCAGAAATACTCAGCTGAGAATACAGACCATCATGCCTATCCTGTTCTTCCCAGTGTAATCTTACACATTTGTCTGCAGCAAGCAGCCAAAGCTACACACTCCCTGAGGGTGTGCCATGCAGGAACCACACCCAACAGGAGCTGAACTGTGGGAACTCCATGTGTGTGCACCTCCAACCTCTTGGAAGCTCAGGTTTTCCTCATGGTTGTGATGAGTGATACATGGTCAGAGCTGCTCAGCTTGACATGAGGCAATCTGGTTTTCTGTTAGGTGTCAACAGTACTGTACAGTTTTCAGTACTGTTTCAAATTTCATAAAGGAATTTAAAGGAGTGATAAGAAAAACAGCTGCCATTTGTTGAGCACTGTCTGGAAACACAAATTGAGTACACATCCACCACCTGCCTGCCTCTTACAGTGTCAACAGATTCCCCCAACACAGAAAAATTTTCTGTCAGGAAACTACATATAGTTGGGTTTAAATTCTTTTTCTGAGATGATTCTGAGTCCTGAAAATAACAATGTGACAATCAGTCACATGTTCATTGAGAAGAATGAATGAAATTATATAATAAAACTTGAAAAAGCTGCAAAATGCAGGAGGCATTTTTTACATAAAAATATCTGTAGCACACCTTTTTTCAAGTTTTAAGGAACACTATTTTATTGCCAAATATCATGCAGAAAAGACTTTTAATCCTTCTGATGAAAGTGAAATCAATTAAGCACAGAAAAATACTGGCAGCTGTACCTGACATTTAGGTGGAAAACCTAAAGGAAATCAAGGCATGATTTTAAACATTTAATTATCAAGTTAGAAGCCAGTAACAAGAGCTATTCAGAGAAAGAATACAAGGGAAACAAACATTTGGGGGTCACTTTTCTAAGAACTTCTGAAATATAGTAATACCTCCAGTTCTCTGAGTGCATTATCACATTCCTTCTGCCCGGGAGCTTGTTGGGTGCACAGTGTGATGAGCTGGTTTATGCTCTCAGTCACAGCTCTGGGGAGAGTAGGAGGAAAAAAAGGTGGATTATAAAGGTGAACTATTCCTCTTGGTAAAACTTTTGTCATTAACTGTATACTTCATAAGGATATTAAACTTGGATCTTCTACTACATGGCTGAGCCCAGCAGCCAACTGGTGGCACCTCTGGGAAAACACAGGTGACAAAGAACAGAACAGCACCTGGCAGCAGGCCAAGGCCAACATATTACAGTGGCACAGTCACACAGTGTAGCTGCTAAAAGGTATTTCAGCACTTCTCCAGGTCTGACATGAACTCAGTCATTTCTCAACTACCACCCCAGAAACCCTAAAGGATACAGAAACCAGTGTCTGCTATGGAAAACAATGACTGAATATACTTTCTCTAGCAAAGTCCTGTGTCTTGTCTGACACACTGTAATATACACACACAATCCTGCTATATATCTCTGTAGTCTCTCAGCAAATCAGGGTTTTTTCTCTTTAACTAATATTTTCCCCATGGTTTATAGCCACAGAGAACAAGTTATGCAAAGGCATTATGTTCCTGTGGGAGTTCACAGCTCTTGGACAGAGGCTGAACATGACATACAACAGTCACTACCTGTCGTTTTGATGAATGCTCTGATAATAGGCAAAATTCATTATAACTACATTCATTTTAGACTCATGACTAGGAAGTGGCATCTAGAAAAAGAGAAAATGAGTGAAATTGGAGTGTGTGGAGGATGTGCTTTCCTCTGGCCCAGGAAACTGAATGGCATTTGCATTACTTTCCCTTTCAGAAAACAGGCACCTGACAATGTACCAATAACACGATTACCTTGCTGGATGGTATCCTACTGTTACAAGAGGAAACAGGATGTGCTTATTACATTTAATATCTTCATGTTAAATTCCAGGGCAAAAAGAATGGAAACTAATAGACATACTTGTGTAACTGAGACTCCTACCCTTGTCAGCAGCTTTGGTGGCCTTGTGGAGGACCTGGTGTTCACCTGCTGAACATCAGTGATTGCTATGCATCAGAAAAATATCATTACATACAGACATAGGAATAAATGACAAAAATTCAAAGTTCTGTTTACACCCAGGGAAACTTCACACTCTCAGAGAAACTTCACACAAAAATATCTCATCTGCTGTTGATTTTAATCTGAGACAATTCCTACTGACTCAGAGAATATCAGCAGTTGAAGAGAGAATTATCAGCTTTGTAGAGAAGGCCAATGGTCTTACAAATATCATTATTACACACCAGGTACCTCTCCCAGGAATCTGTCCAGTGTACAAACATTACTCTGAAAACCATTTGGGCACAGTAGAACCAGGAAGGTGGCCCCTCAAACACCAATGGCAGAGTGGAAGAGGACTGCTAGGACTCTAAAGGCCACGTATTTGTGTGTTGTATTTGACGAAAATATAACACAAATGCTTGGACCTTGCAGGGAAGTCAGCCAGAGTTGTAGTCCTGTCAGAGGTGGTCAAGAAAAATGTCTCCACAAGGAAGCCAAAGCTGCTGAAACAGCTGATGTGTCTCTTATAGCTGGTGCAAATGGGAAAGAAAGCAAAACAAACCCAACAAAACACCCAGACTAATCATAGTACCACAGAGGATGAGAGAAAATAAAAATATTTGACCCTGATTGTGTCATAGCAGAGAAAGAGAAGAGAGCCCTGGCAAACTTGTCACAAGCCAGAACAGAGATCTGAGAAGGGCAGTAGAGTGTCTCCTTAGCACCTGAAACAAAAACTGACAACTGCTGCAGTATTTACTTCCCACAGGTATGTGGTGTCTGTGTAAGGTCTCCCACATGCACACACAGAGAACAGCTGGCTCACCTCCCTTTTTCTATGACATGCTTCCACAGAGGGAATTACCAACCTGGCAGGAACTTAAAACTACCTGGATTTCACTGGGGTGGAATTCCTCTATGCTCCAATCAGCAATGCTCCAAGCCTAAAGCAGAAATGTGGAGCAGTTTGATGCTGCAGCAGTAACAAAATCTCATGTGACTCCTTCATTTCAAGCAGTCTGTCTTTGGTTATCTATAATTTTTATAGATGCTATTTATTTCCAGGGAGACAAGAGAGATGTACTCTTTTTTTAAGCAAAATACTATGAAGTAAAGTGGCATGAGTCCTTAAGGAAGACCTTTACTGAGGGAGTGGATTTATAATCCCAAAGTAAGGGCATGCTTCACTGAAGAAATGTAGCATCTAACCCTTTCAAGCATTCCTGATCATACACACATGCACACTGTTAATGATAGGTAGCAAGGATTTTTAAGCACATTTATCTAAGAATATTATTCAATTTCTTTTCTTTCAGGGATTGAGAGGCTTAATGTTAGCTATTACCTTGTCAGAAGACAGATGGTGAGAAAACAGAATGTAAAATACACTAATTCCTTTCAAAAACCAGGTCAAGTCGTCAAATACTGTTTCCTATTTCCACCAAGGGTAACAAGTTATACCAATTGAGGAACTACTCCAACATAAGCAACTCTCCTCTGGCCTACTTCCATTTAAACAGAACTACAAGTTCCAACCACTGTCAATAGCAGAAGAATTTATAAGCACAATATAAATACCACAGAGAAAAGCAAATATCCCAGGAAAACAAAGCAAGCAACACATCCTTACCTTGCTGCTGCTGCTAAGAGGTTCTTGGCATTAGGAGCTCCAGGATCAACAGACAGAGACTTGGCAGCCAGTAACAGCTTGCTGGAAGCCATAGAGATGCTCTTGAGGTTACCTATGACTTGAATCTGGTCCTCTTTAGTCTGGAAAGCCACAGCAGCATAACATTAAGTACAAAATTAGCAATCAAGGGAGTGTGCTAAAACTACACATGGAAATCCAGTTTGTTGATCCACCTGAAACCACTGACATATGCTCAGATGGCCTCTGTTCTCCCACACAGGTGCCTCTAGCTTCACTTACAGAACAGAAAAAGACCCTTACAACAAATAGCTTGGCTTCTAACAGTGGTACTATTCACAAATGAGCAATGGAGAAACTTCACTACTTGTTGAACAATGCTTTTGTTGTCAGGACTCTCATGTGTCTCTGCCTGGCACAACTGCTTCACATTATTCAGTCAGTGTACACTCTCTGTATTCTGGCATCCTCTGTGCAGCCCACAGCTCTCTAGCATCTAACTGGGATTGCTAACATAAAAATGTCCTCCAGAAAGTCATCTTTCCCATGAAAATAAGTTTCTATATGCCTACTTCGGACAACACTTTGACTTGGATGTTCTACTACTTATTGAAGCCATCGCTTGAAAAGGGAAACCTGTATTTAAATACAGTTGCAGGAAACTATTGCATCTTCATAGCAAAGAGCTGTGACTAGTTTCTTCTGCCAGTGATCAGTAGAAGTGAACCCATTTTTTCTGACAGTCTGTTCATAGTTTTATGTAAAGAGATTGCATGTTATTCAGCTGATATGAGTAGCTTTTACTCTATATTTACTACATTCTACTTCCTGCCTACCCCTACATTTTGCTAGTCACCCAAAATACCTGGTATTGCTGCTGTTCAGGCCAAAGAACTACACACAGAAAGCCTTCTCATTTGAAAGATCAGCCATTAATAAGTAAGATGGTTACCATCCCTGTGTCAGCAGGATAAGCCAATTCACAAGAGCCACAAGGTCATCAGCAGCTGGATTCTCATTTCAAGCAGCCGTTTGCAGCATCATTTCTACCTTTGTCTGCATTGAATCACCTCAAACAAAATATTCTAAAAGTCAATGTGGGCCACAGCTGAAGAGACAGTCAGGTACCTCACCACTACTCACTTTCAGAGAGCTGTATATGGAGCCTAATGCACTTGACATGTCTGGAACCTGAGTGATGAAGTTCTGATGGAGAATAACCACCAACCACTGCCAGATCTCTCTACAAAGTATCTGCTCTAGAGGGACATTTCATAAATGACTTCAAAGGACTCACACTCAGGACCTCCTGGCCATTTTCCAGTGGTGATCATTTCTTAGGTTTGCAGGGTCCTCCTATCAACCAGGGCAAAACCATCTGCACATTCTTTTTTCTGCAAGTCCTCCCATCTCTTCTGATACACAATTCCTTTTTATGTGCTGACATTTGTTATGCTAAACCATTAGCAATTACTGCAGCTCAGCACAACTGTATCCAGTAAGATAAACTGAAGGTGGTATCTCCAGCTACCAGGAATGAGCTCAGCAACATGTGACAACATTGCTGATTGTTAGAGTTCATCAGAGTAGAACTGCCAGACTTTAAATCACTGAATAGGTGCTTCCTGTCAGATCCAAGGAGGGCATTTTGGGCAGCCCTCTTCAAGTGCTTGCTCCACTCTGTAGCAGGTCCACAGCACCACAGAGTGATATCAAAGCAACTTCTCCTCCATCTACTTAAAGCATTTCAAAAAGTAGCAACGAAAGGTGCAACATTTTGAACAGCATTCACCCAAATTATGCTCCATGGTCGTTCTGACAAAACAGAAGCAACCCTTCCCACAAGCTCAGAGGTTCAGCACACCTTTGTACCTTTGAAGCTCAAACTACACAGAGGAGTATGAAGTTGTATTTCTGAGTGGACACAGAAACAAATACCAACATCCTGTGGAAGATGCAAATTCTGAGTTCTCTTCTTTCCAGATAACCAGCTCCAGATGACTCCCTCACACACAGCATACTGTGCTGCACTGCAGTGCTACACAAACAATGCATGCACTGCCAGAGGTTATGGCCAAGATTACCCCTCAATTAGCATGATCAAGAACTTACTTGTGCTTGGCCAGCCATTTCAATACCAGCATCAAGAAATTCATCAAAGTCATCACTGAATTTCCCAGAGGCTGCAGCCAGCTCCCCACTTTGGCCCCGTGTAGCATGGACAACTTCTCCAGCTGACTGATTCAGGTCTGCTGCTGCCTGGTTCAGTTCACTCTGAGCTTCTTGAAATGATTTTGAACTTGGAGGTAGCTGTAAGACACAAAGTTCAATATTTTATTGTCCGTCACATCAGCCTGTCATGAGTGGAGAGTTCAACACGTGCTGAGAATACCAAATGCAATGGAGCTGTGAGCTGGAGCTATGGGACAGCTGTCAACCACAAATTTGTCCAGCAACTCATGTCCTGCTGTTTCTTTCTAGGGACAGACAAGTCTGGAAGCTTTTCAAGGGACACAAGTATTGGCAGCTCTTCAGAATTACTCTAAACTCTCTCCAGTAAACAAACCAGTTTGGTAAAAATACCCCGGTTTTATCAAAAGGCATTGCACAATCATACCAAAATACAATTACTCCATCATTCACAGGAGAGCAAGGTCAATGATGGATGCAGAAAAGAAAAGCATATAGCTGTTCAAATAGCATAACCTTCTGGCAAATTACCACTGCAAAAAGGGTTTTTTGACATGAATGCAGTTGAACAAAGTAACAATTCTCCCCTTTACAAAATATGACCAAGCATTTTTTGACAGATGGCAATGCTCCTTCAAGTAAACTGATCATTTCTAGGTGGGAGATGAACTATAATTTTCTAATTTTCATATTCTTCAGAATGTTAAGTGATAGTTGCCATTTTCAAAACCAAAAAGTTAATACCAATCTATGAAATTTTAGTATTGCCTTCACAAGTCACAGACACATTTCACCTTGCCCATAACACTACGAAAATGGTATTTCAGTCTAAGTGGCAGCTGCCTAAAGATGCACAAACTTAAACAGAGTTTACAAGAAGTATACTTAGGGCACAATTACTAAACTATGATTTGACACATGGGGAACCCAGACCTGCTGTTGAGTTTTCTAAGATATATTTCCCCATTAAAAGCCATCTTACCGAATCAACAAGGAGCTTCTTGCTGGATTCCCCAATACTCTTTAAGGCCACATCCACATCCTTTTGTCCAGGCAGACAATTCACACAGTTATTCAAGGAGTGAGACACTGCTTTTGCCACCTACAACACACAAGTGAACACATTCATTCACACTGACAGAGGCTCAAGCGCTCATTAATAGCAGGCAGGGCTCCTACTCCACAGCCAGCAATTCCTACATTCTGACCCTTACAGGAATATTTTTGAGGCTTGCAAGTGTCTCATTTTGCTGACCTGCAGTTTTTATTTAGGCTCATCCATGTGATAGGATAGTGTTGGCAGGGCAGCCCCACAACTGCTCCTGGCACCTGGGGTAAAGGCTGCAGCACTGCAGGTGAGGGAATGCCCCTGAAGTTATCGCTATGCTAATCACAGAAATTTGTTGCATGCTACTTTTTACAAAGTTCTGATTAAAACAAAGTTATCTTCATAAGAAATTATTTACAATGCAGGCCAATTCTAGAACTTTTCAAATCAGTAAAAAAAGAACCCGTCACTCCTAAAGTATTCAAACATAGTGGTGCCACACATGAAGAAAACACGCACTCACTTTCTGAACATAACATGGATATAGATCTTTTATTTGAAAATGATCAGTTTAATGCTATTCGCTTTTGCAGTCGAGCAGTCTCCCCACATATGTTGTGGGTAAAAGCAGAGAGCTGCATCTCTGTATATTTTTCTAAGAGATGTCTAAAATACCATACTTTGTACCATCTGCATTGCTTACCATAGGCACGCTGTTACTGTCTGAGAGCTTTTGAAAGCCATACCTAGCAGCTTTATTTTCTGTCCTTCTCTCTCCTTACTGAATGCTGATTTGGAGTAGATTCCCTGGCTGTTTGACAACTCCTGCAGCTGCTCAAATCCCAGCTTACCTGGGCTAATCTCTGCTGACTGTCTGCATCCCCTGGGGCAGCCAGGGCCTGCTTGGCCTCCTGGATCAGCATTGCAGAGCCTTCCATGACATCCCTGGCTGAATCCAGCATGGCATGGGCTGCCACAGGGTCACTGGTAGATGCTGCAACCCCTCGTGCTGCCTGAGCCAAAGTCTTCAAGGCCTGAGCAGTTTCTCTGGCAGCAACTCCTATGGTCACATGTCACCAAGGATTCTATTAGTACCTTTAAAGACAATCTTTGTATTTCATGACATGATCTTGCAGGTAATGATCCTATTGCAAAATAACACTGCAAATGCAATTTAAAAGAAAATTTTCAGACAGGAACACATTTGAAATACACAGTGTCATTTGCTTAGAGAAATGCCTGTAGTGAACCCATAAAGTAAATGTTATAGCCCAAAGACCACAGTCTGGGCACAGCTCCCAACATCGCTGACTATATCTCAGTGAAGCATTGAAAAAGAAGAAAAGCTAAAACCTGTAGATGAGGGAAAACTCATACTCCAAGCTATGGTGGAAGTGATTGTCTGCAAGAATGTCTGCAAGAACGTTGTACAGGAGTTCCGAGCCATAGCACAATAGTTTAACTTCAAGCAATCAGGAAAGAGATCATTACAACTTGCTATAATTTAACATCACTGTGAGCAAAAACATAAAAATAACCAAATGAAGTCTCAGAAAGGATGTAAAATTACTTTCTGTGATCTATCTATCCTATGTTAAAGGACATCTATCAACACCAGTGCAAGGCGTAGGACTGCATGAATAATGGTCTCTTATTTATGAAATTACTAAAAAGGAACTCATTGCTTTGTAGGGTTTCCTACAATCTGATGATAAAAGAGCTGCTAGATTTAGCTATTCATTATGAGCTGCAAGTATCTGTACTCCCTTGCCTGATACCCAGTGCCTACTTCTGCACAACTGTGTGATAGAAACATGAGCCATCTTGATGAAATTCCATCTGCTTCAAATGAAATAAACTGTAAGTTTTAGAGCCCAGGTGCAATTATAAACAATGAAGTGGTAATTGCCATAACTCATTTTATCAGTAATATTAGACAAAAAAACCTTATGGGAGCATTTGCAACAACAGCTTTCATTTCTAACAGAAATAAGGACACAAAACATTTTAACACCTACGAGCAAACTTGCAGAGGTTTTTTCTTATTAAGGTGTTTTTTTGTTTTTAAACTAAAAGCACAGGTACAAAAACAAACTGTAGAATCTGTGTGCCCAGGTTTCCTGTTGGCTTTACCTCAAACTATGCAAATGTGCTCAATGAATCAGCCAGAGCAGCTGCATTGTACACATGAACTGCTGACACCTAGGAAGAGATGCAGTTCTGAATGTCACCAAGCTGTCCCCACTACGTTCGTACCCTGTTGTTTCAAAACATATATGAGGCACCCTTTAAACCTTCTGTCAGGATGTAGCAACATTTCCAGTGGCACTGACCTTTAAAATGCAATACATTTTATTTCTGCCCTTCACAGAGTTTCAGTGGCACATATTTACAAAAACAACAGATGTCCCAATCTATTCTGATTAAAGACAGAGCAGATTGCACCACTGTTCTTTTATGAAGCACAAGTCACACTAACAATTCTTCATAACATATACCACAATTCACTATCAGCACTAAAAAAATGAGAATTCCTTGATCTAAGCAGTCTGTGAGAAGAAAACCTCTCATCAAGTATTTGATGGAAAGCAGAGGTTCTACAGAGCCATTATGAATCAAACAGTACCTGTGTAGTGCTCGTTGCCCTGAGCAGCACAAGTTAACAACTGGGCCATTGAAGAACCAACTGCTTTGGATGTGCTTCCCAGGTCCTGAGTGCATTTCTCAAGCTGTAAAAAATTGTAAAGGACAAAACACTTTGTTTAAGCTCATGTCGTTTTAAATAGTACTGAAAAATTCCTCATTCCACAAAAACCTAAACTTTCACCTCAGCTACTGAATAAACACACAGTTTCTCTGAAATCTGACTAGCACGTATTCCCTGTTCAGGATGAAATAAATTAACATGTTGGGTAGTGTGAACAATAAAACAATTTTATAATTAGCAATGCAAGTAAATACCTTCATCTAGGAAGGGCTTTCGTTTTTCCCTCAAAGAAACCATTTCACTTTCTAAGCCTATTAGAACTGGCTATCCTGATCATTATTGAAAAGAAATTCTTTTTGACAAGACCAAAACATTACTGTTGCCAAATTGTAATTTGTACAATAGAGAAGAAGGACCTATAGTCCTATGAGAACTCTAGTACAGAACATTCTGTTGGTGGAGTAGTAACATATACTCCTTTTAAGAGAATCAGTGCAAAATCCTATCAGCATCATCATTATCCAAAGCCTCATGACTTGTTTTGCCTCTAATATTTAAGTTTTTTAACAGCTAACTTTGTTTGTTTTTAAATGAAGAACATCCTTCCTCAATTACAGTTTCTCCTGGGAGAGGTTTTAACTGTCCATCCACAGCTGCCATCTTCGCATCTTGCAGTTCATTTTTGAGTGTCTGGACTGTATTCAGAGCAGAATCAATTTCCATTGGGCCACAAGCTTCATGAGCCTATTCAGAAATCAGATCAGTACCACTGTTAGCAGCTGTATGCAACTCTCAGAAACAGTAAATGCTTCAGATCAAATCTCCCCTCCCATATTAGCCCTCTAAGTGTTACACATCATGGATCCCAAACTCCTGAACAATATTTTCGATCTGTGAAGGGAACACTCTGCTAAGAGGCAGCAGGGGAATGAGGTGCACTTGGCTTGTGTACATGTCCCTCACAGCAGGCAGCCCAGGGACTGAGACAGCAACTGCTGCACTCTGGACTCCCCCTTTGCCCAGTGTCCTCACTGTGCATCATGACCCAAATCACACTGAGCCCCTGATGATCAGTATGAGATGGAGGTTTTAGCATCAGCTCAGATGTAGCCACCTCAATGCTACAATCCTCATTTCAGGTCTCAGTGTACACACAGGCACGCAAAAAAGATCAGGCTTTCCACTTGCATTTTTTAAGCCCCACACAGTTTAGAAATCTGTATGTGAAACACAGAGAGCCACTGCTTCCCTGAACTTTAGAGATGATGATTCCAGTTCACAATTACAGCTGTAAGCACAGCAGAGCTGTAGCTGGGTTCTCACTGGTTTGGTGGGGCACGAGATGTGTTTCCTTTTCCCTGCTCTCCCTCGAGTGTAAGAGCAGCTCAGAGTCCTGATGTGCTGCTCTGTGCACCCTGCTCACATTTGGCTAGGATGCAAAGGACAGCACAAGCTTGTTCAGTTCTCTTGTCACTCCTCCCTCCCCTTTCTATCATGACACAGAGGCCACCTGGGAGTCTGAGCAAAGTGTGCACAAAATACAGCAGAGAGAGGTGAGCACTGCCTGAGCATGAGCCATTCCCTCAGGGGAGACAAAGTCCTCTTGTTTTAGCTGATTAAAACCAGGATTTACCTACCTTCTGGGAGGCAGTTCGTAGCTCAGCTAAGCTGGTAGCAAGATTCTTTGCACACTGACTGAGCTGCATTGCTGCTGCTTGATCAGTCACTGTGGGGACAGCAGCTTTAGCAGATGCCACCATTTTACTTCCAGGCTGTTCAAAGAACAACAATGAACACAATTGGCTTTACCAGCTTATTTTCTTTAAAGAAGGCTTAGGATTCAATAAAAAACCTGCTTCCTCCACACACTCATGAGGTTTCTAGATTTTTCTTTAATGACTACCACACTCCTGCTCCTTAAGCTGGAGCACTCTGCCATAATTCAGACACATTTCCAAGTCCTCTGCAGCAGGACCCATCTGTGCTTTACTGGGACAATGACAGTGACTACTCCATTGGTTCCAGTGTCTGCCTGAGGCCTTTGAATACTCATGTAGAATACTTAAAAATACTGAAATCTGAAATTTTGCTATTCAGCATTCATGTGGTACAATCAGGTTGAGGTGGCAGAGATGGCAAATTTATCTCTCTGTTTCTATATATTAACCTCTGCCAAAATTCTGTGAAATTGAAATTGTAATTCAAGCAATGCCTCTAGGCAGAAACTACTGCTAAACTAAAATCCTTTGCTGATTCTCATCATCACCACTGTACACACATACAGCCACAGGGGAGATAGATCAATCATGTGAACAACTCCAGAGGGAATCATAGAGCCAATACTTAAACAGTAAGAATATGGTTTGTGATCCCTCTGCCTACAAAGGACCATAAAAACCTGCTAACAGCAATCACATTTAAAGCAAGACTAACTGATGCCAAGTAATGACCATGCCATCACACAGAGAATTGTTTCTGGTGTTGTTTCCTGTAATGTTAACAATAAGCCAATAGTTTTGTTATCAATACTCAATATTCTTTCCATTTTAAGATGCTTTAGAAAAAGCACACAATCAAATCTTTTGTTTTTCCCAAAACATCAATCTAGATCTATTATGCAAGCACCTAAAAAAAACTACACGAGTATTCCCTTTTATTTCTGAAGAATTCTGAAACTTGCTGCCACGCTAAGTTTACCTTGCCTAAAAAGGTTACAACAGATTCACATATTCAGACTCAGACCTCTGCATAGAAAGATGCTAAATTCTCTCCATCTTGCTCTTTAAACTCTTTTCCAGAAGGCAAGTGTACAGCAATGAATGTTTCCATAAACATACATTTTTTCTTGCTAATTTTAACCTCCATGTCAGCAGTTTTCACTCTCCACAGATACAATGTGTTTTAGCCACCTAACCAGAGGAACTGAATCCCTATCTATGGCTCATAGTTAGCAGTGAATTTCTTAATCTATCTTTATCATCTACTGCAATAATTGGTTCACTTTACCTGAAGGAAATTCTGGCTGGAATTTATTAAAGCAAGCTGGGCACTGAGGTCTTCTGCCTGAGCTTGACTTCCTCTTACACCCTGCACCAGCTGAGGAATGTGGTCTGCAACGTTCTAAAATAGACAAAGGGAAAAGATTTTTAATAAATAAATAAAACCTCAAAATCCTCTGAAAATAAAACAAGCAGGTTTCCCACTCCCTTTAAAGACAACTGCAGTATTCCTAAGTAAAATACTCCTGTGCTATCACAGAATTAATTTAGGATGCATGGAACCAAATTAATATACAATAGGANAGTTAAAGGCTCCTACAAGACAATCCATGATTTTTATGCAGAATTGTGTACATCAAGCATTAATTATTTCCTTTGCATGTTCAAATGCCAGTAGTGAAGGTGATAGATTTTTTCCAGAGAATGTCCTGCTTTCAGAAAAACATTATCTTTTACACACAAGCACCTCAGCCTGCTTTTCCTTGGCTTTCAGCAACACAAACTTCATAGCATGGCTGGAGCATTTGCAAGTATATATTGCTAAAACTTTATTCCTGGACTGTCCACATTCAAGATCCTTGTCCATCCATTTCATGTAACACTTGAACAGTGCAATACTAAACTACCACCACCACAAAAATGTAAAAAAGTAGGTCCTGAATCTTCTCTGTTATCTAATAAATGAGCATCAAGACAAAATTAGAATAACAGAAAACAATAGTAATCAGGTTGCACTTTAAAAAATTTGTACTGAAATAGCAGCTGTCTACAACACAATTCTGAAGTGTACTTGAGCTATCTTATTTAATTCCAACACTTCTTAGGATTGTTAGGATATCTTGTTAGGATACCATAACAAGTAGTAATTACAGAATGTTGATGTGGTTTTTAACAATACTGTCTTTAATGACTTTGTTCTTGTTCCCCACATAACTGCAAAAGAAAATCCTGCTGCATTCTACTGTCTTTTGCAAATATGGCTTAAATACAAAAGGGAACAGTTTCTCATCAGACTGAATTGTAGCTTGGAACTATAAAAATGTGCTTTACTTCAGGCATACCTTGAAATCTGTGATCTTACAGCTTTAACTTCAAGCTAGGAATCATGGTAACCCCACTGTAAGGTCTGTCACTTATACTTTTATGGTGATATTTAAAGTCCCAGTTGCTTGGAGGCAGAACATCAGAATAGCAGGAGCAGTTGTCAGTTATATAACCAATTATATAACTGATATGTTAAATAAGAATTTCACACCATTATAGTATAAATCACTATTGCTACTCCATCCTTCATTATGGAAAATCCAAAGGCTACTTTTATCCCACAACAGCCCTCAGTCCCATTTCACTGCATGTATCATTCAACAGCCTGTTTCGATGATCATGAAGCTACTCCCCTGCTGAAGATCACACTCATACACTGAATGCATGGCCAAGGCTTAGGATCATAGTCAGGGAATCACAAATTCCTGAGCAACTGGATCCCTCTGTAGAGTGCTTCCAGAACAGCTGTGCCTATGTTCCATCACTGGCTGATCTGTACCAAAACTTGCAGTCAAGCACTTACTTCAGGTGAATTGGTTGTTACTGAACAGTTCCACACCTTTTCTAAGGTGTGTGTGACAGCCAAGTGTTACATGACACTAACAGGAGCTCAGCTTTGCAAAGCTCTACAAACAGCAATGCATAGATAATACAGTAAATGAGGGTTTCCAGGACCCACACACATGAACATAAACAGCGTTGGTTTGGGTTTTTTTAAAGCTCCTTTTGAGGTTGCAACAGTATTACAGAAGGAGATCCTCATCAGTTCCCCATAAAGCAGAGTTCAAGAGTTATTTGTCATGGGCTGTGCTGTGTTTACCTTGCAGCTCTGCACAAGTTGCTGGTGGGCTGCTGTGTTCTTATTGGAAACAGCTGCATTCTGAGAAGCTGCAATAGTCTGAGTAGCAGCAGCTGCAGCTTGTTTAGCTGCAATCTTTGGAGAAAAAGAAAGTTAAATCAGTGCTAAAACTGAGTAATACAGAGGATGAAACATTACTATAGGTAACTTTGACAGTAACAACATCAACAAATTAATACAGTTTATCCCCTAATTTGATTTGCCTTAAGGAAACCTCAACTGACCATCATTGCTCTTCTCTCAAGGTGAAAATGATTTGAATATTGTTATGCATCTCCAATTTGCCAATAAAGAAGAAGGCAGAATTTGAAGCATTCTATGCCCTTACTCTTCTATAGCTAAGGTCTCAACAGGAGGAAGATAAGTGAAATACAGACAGCAGAAATGGTCTAGACAATGAGCTCCCTATGAAGGCCAGAGGAAACAGGCAAAGTACACACAGTGCTTCACACTGCCACATTGATACCTCTGACCCAGGACACAAGGCAGCCAATTTCTGCCAAAACTGATTTATGGCAAAAGCTAAGATCCTAAAATGACAGAGAGGTACAAAACACAGGCATTTCTGAATCCAAAAGCATTGTGAAGACCTTCTTTAAATATCTATCAATGTTATTATCAACATCTCCCTATTAAAAACAATAAAAATTCAACAATTTATCCAAGGCACTTCAGCATGTTGTACAACACTAACTGGCCCACTAAACAGAAGCAAGCATGAAGTTTATTATATATTTTACTTGCAGTATATGCTATAACAGCAAAATATAAAATACTCTTTGTATAAAACTTTCTTGAATGTAGTTAGAAAATTACAGACATCAGCCTTTATTTCCTGAAGTACTCTTGAGTTTTAGTTCTAGACATATACAGTAATTTAATGTATTTCTGGAACATTATCACCGTACTGCATTTGAATCAGACTAATGCAAAAATCACAGTTGCAAACTAGGAATTATGAAAAGTTTCTTTTTAAAATCTGTCTTTTCTTCATTTTAGTTGAGAGTGTTAAGATCAAACTTTGCCTACAAAACAAACTTCCATGGTATTTTAACCTTACTAAATTGCCTCTCTCCCTCTTGGCTGAGCCATTAGATAAGATGTATCTTTTAATTCCATTTCTGCTTCTTGACTCTGAGTAATTTCCCAGTTTAATTGGATATGCTGCGATTCAGCTAACTTTGCACAGAAATCCATATGGAACTCTAGGTCCTAGTAAAGCTACCAAGAGACACTGTGTGTAAATGGCACATCACAGAGATAAATTAACAGCAATGAAGCTGCTTCAGCTCAGCTGTCTGATTTTAGGACTGAGCCACCATCAAAACCCTTCTGAGTCAAATCCTTACACCACTTTACCACATCTGTAAAACAAGTCACTCAATTTTCTGAGGACTATGTTGTGATATATTGGCATGTCTAATTCCAAGCCTTGTACTCTGCAACTGAGCTTACAGCACTGTCACTCTCTACTTAGCACTTTCACTATTTGGTTTCCAACCTCTAATCTGTTGACAATTTTCTTTTTGATGGCATTCTGTGCAGCAGCATTTGTAGCAACCCGCAGTCCCTCTGCTGCTTCTCTCAGACGCTGCTGTTGATCCTCATTCTCAGGATTGGCTGCAGCTCCCTGCACAAAATTTCCAAGCAAAACCTGTAAGTCTGAGTAAAAGTTATTAGGAAAAATGTGGATGAACATCAAGACTTAAGTTCAGACAGCATCTGCTACATCAGCATTCATTTTACTTAAATTATCATAAGGAAAGTTAGAAGACCACTGAAGTATTACAAAACTTCAAAGCAGAAAGTCTGTTTCTAGTGCAAGGCTGTTACTGTCTATGTCTGGTACTTAGAGGAAGAAAGCTGAACGTTTGCTCCATATACCACTTCAGGGGCTTGGGAAAAAAGCCTATTTTAACTGCTTCCCCTAGGATCTGAAATAATGTACTTGTGTTAAGACAGATTTTTTTGACAAAAACAACAGTTTTTAAAATTCCCAATTCAATGTGTCTTTCAGTGACTGCAGTCTAAAACCTTAAGTTTAACAGAGTAGATTTTCTCCATTTGAAGTCAGAAAATACTGGAAAGTCAAGGATAGGCAGCCAGGAATACAGGCCTTCTGGAGCCCCAGCAGAATGGCTGGCCCTGCTGTTGTACAAATCATTTCAGTGCAGGATCTGGGAAACAACTGAAAGGAAATACTCCTCCCTAGCAGACTAAAAGAGGTTTCCAACACAGAACGGGGAAAAAAGTTGTGATATTTGCCTCTTGTGAGAACAAGGAGGGATGGATGTGGAGAGGAACAACATAGGCAAGATTCCTCAGGTGGAGGAAACTGTTTCTTAGACGGAGGGGAGTTGCTTTGTAATGACTCCAGTACCAGATTGCACTGGTACAGGACCCTGCACCACAGCAGGGCTCAGGGCTGTGCTAAGTGCCCCACATGGCTTGAGTCATGAACCACTATGCACACAGAAAAGCAAAGGCAGTGCAAGAACATCTTTAAAAACCAAAATACAGGTAGCTAATAAATTGGTTTTTGGAATGTACCTAGGGAAAGTCATCAAATGCCAAACTTTTACAGGATAAGAGAAACCATCTTTACCATCAGCCAGAGCCTATTTATAAATCCCACATACCCTCTCCTTGTGTATAGCCTCACAATTTTAAGCTGACAGCTCATTTTCCTGGTACCTTTGCAGCTTCAACCATGCGGGCTGTGGAATCTGCCAGGAGCTTTGCAGCAGCCAGGAGCTTCTTGGAGTTCTCCATGTCAATCTCTGCTTCTGCATCGGACCTCATGGCATTGACCAGATCGGAGGTGGCCTGAGCCAGCACCCTGGCCTGCCGCACCATCTCACCTGGGGAGGCATTTCACAGCTGCATTCTTACCTTCTCCTCTCTGCATTTCACTCTTGGTTTCAAAACTCAGCATTGTTTCACAAGGCAAAAATGAAGTTATATTTGCTGCAGTATTTTTTCATTTGAAAACTATACACAGATATATACATGTATAACTTGAAAGTTTCATATACAAATCTTGGACCCCAATAAAAATGACAGAAACCATTACAGTGGAGATTAAGAAAAAAAGTGTAGTATTTGCAATCTAGATAGTAAGACAAAAACACACAATCAGTATTTTTAGATAATTCTGAATATACAGTTCAAGGAAACCCCTGTCCCAGCAAAGACTAATAATTTTGCTTTCAAATCACAGCCGTGATTTCACTCCTTCAATAAAAATTATCCATCTTCTTCCTGTATTTCTGGGGAATTATCTTTTGTCTAATATAAACTGAGAACTTTGTCAGAAAACACTTAGCAACATTAAGATGCTTTTAGCCAAAAACATTTTGTTTCTCGTTTTAGAAGCTGCATTTTTTAGAAACATCTCAGAAGAAAAGGTGGAGTTTAAAAACCTACGACATAATCCATTTATAGTAACACCAAGCACTGTGAAGTATTTGCCCAGGTGCCTGTCTTCTTATTTGGAGCTGTGAAATTGCTGCACAATTCTATGAAGTGAAGCAGTGGCAGAAAACGGAAAAAATATCAGAGTGTTCCTTTAGCAGAGTATTGATTGCTTTCACTGAATATTTACTCCATCTAGCACACAGCTACGTGCACGTTGCTGATTTATATCATGGGCTGGATCACCACCCATCACGACAGCACTAGCTTAGAAGCAGAAAACAGAGAAGAAGGATTTTTCACATTCTTGATCAGAAAGGTGCACGTGTGAATGGTGACAAGCTACCTCTCGTGCAAGGGACTTACCAGCATCTCCCATGGAGCTGAAGATGCTCTCGGTGACACACATGATGGTGTCTGTGGCCTGGTCATAGCGGCCGATGGGCTCCCCCCTGCTGGCGAACTGGCGCACGTGCTGCAGGAGGTCATTGAGGGCCTGGCTGACGATGCCGGCAGCGGCACTGACCTGCTTCAGCAGCTCGCTGTCATCCGTGGCAGCCTGGCAGGCCCGCACGCAGTTCTCCACAGAGCGGTCCACCAGCTTCCCTGCCTCGATCAGCTGCTCCTGGCACACTGGGGAGCTGATGGTGGGACTCACCACCTGCGTGGAGAGAGCACCCAGAGCAGTCACAAAAGGCTCATTGAGCAGTCCATTCTCAAAGCCACTGGGAACGCACGGCAGCACTCCCTGGACACGATGCTCTGCCCCCTCACAAGAACCACTGCCTCACCTTAGCACAGGCCACAAGCTGGGAAGTGGAGAGTGCACACTGGGTAGCAGCAGCAATGACCCTGTTCTGCAGGACCGTGTCCTCAGCCACCTGTGCCACATTCTTGGCCTTCAGCACCAACATGGCAGCAGCGTTGGCGACGGCTTTGGCCAAACTCATCAGAACATCCTGGTAAAGTAAAGGGAAAACTCAGTCTGCGACATTAGAACACGCTCAGGTGTTAATTCCTGCAATCACTAAGTACAATTAATTTCTTCCCATTTCCCCACTTAAAATCCCATCCATATACTTTGGTTTTTAGTAGGATAGAGTCTTCCTAATGCCTCTCCTGTTAAAATGACCTGCTTTTCCAGTAAAGAAAATACTTCCAATACTCCAATTTATAATTTCAACGTCACAGCAGACAGAAAATCTTACATATCAAGAATCAAACCCACTACTTTTTGTTTTGCTTTTAGATATGATAAACAATCCCTTTCCATACCCACTTTCTCCAACACTCCATAACACAGGTAAGAATGCTTAAATTCTTCCTCTTAGCCAAGAGCTGTAATACATACATTCAACTAGAAATACAAATGAACTCTGATGAAGTTCACAGATTCACTGCTGGATGAAGTGGTAAAAATGGCCTGTAAGTTGTATTAGCAGACACTTTTCACACAGTGCACTCCTGAGGTCTGAAAAGTACCTTTGCTTGGTTCTAGTGCAAACACATCCTTGGCATTCAGTGAAAAAATCCACGCTTTTTTACAGAGGATTTAAGAGCACTGGTCTTTAACTGCTAAAAGCAAACACTTAAATCATAAGGCATTATGATTTTGTAATTGATGCTATTATTCATCTTAAAGAAATTTTGTTTGTAATATAATGAGGTTTCTTCAACTCAGTTTACCAAAAGATTTTATTAACTTCTAGTTTACATGTATACATACAGACACAACAAACACCTACATAAAATCCACTATAGTGCACTACAGTGCAAAAAGCTTTCCATGAAGCATGACAGCATCTGTACAATGCAAAGAATGAAGTAGGGGTTCCTATGAAATCAGCACTCTGTGATTGTGTAATTAAAACCAACTTCAAAATGGATTCAATTAGCATAGAGAAACTCCAGCATTTTCTAACCACACTTTGAGCAGCCTGGTTTTATGCAGGGACCTCCTCATTACAGAACTGCACAGTCCTGACAGTGACAAGCAGCCCCCTCATTACCTGGAACCTTTCATCTGTCTCGTTCTCTCCAATTTGTCTCAGCAGCTCCCCGCTTGCTTGTCCAATGCTTCCAGCTGCAGTCAAAACTGTCTGGCGAGGCTGGGAAGAGGTAACAGTGAAATGCATTAATTCAAAGAAAATGAGCTTTACTTGCATCTTAGATTTCCTCAAGGAACTTCTGCATTAGTGTGCAAGCAATATGGCCAAAAAAGAGGGAACTTGAGGAGTTTCTCTATACTCACCTCTCCTGAAGTAGGCTGCACAGCCTTCAGCAAGTCTGAGACAGCACTGGCCAAGGTTCGAGCAGCTTTCAGGAGGTCTTCTCCACTTCCAACTTCATCATCCATGAGCGCAGCAAGCAGTTTCACACCTTTGGACATCTCAGTGAGGTTGGAGGAGATGGTTGTAATTGCACATCCCACAGCAGTGTAATCAGTGTCAACTGGGTCCCCTGCAGAGCAAATGTTTTTCAATGATCAGAATGCTTCAGTGGCTAGAAGGGAAACAGGGGCAGCTACAACTAGCTACACTCTGGTGAGAGATAAGAGACATTTCAAAACTGCCAAGCAGTGCTTACTAAGTAATGTGTCACTTAAAAAACACTAGATTGCTAAGAATTTTCTGATTTCTACATTTCTTCTGCAATAATCTATCCTCTAATAGAATGTTTCTTCATTCAATGCAACTTCTTGAGAAGCCCACAGTTTCAGCCTCTTTCAATATTAAAAGAACCTAAGGTAATACAGTCTTGTCTCCTTTAAGTCACTCACAGGTCCCTCAACTTGTAATTTGCTGAAGAAAAACCTACTGTCAATAAAAACTTTATCTCTCCTTAACAACTGCCAGCTCAATGATGCTTTCTTGCAAACACTCTCTACTCTGTTGACTAAGCAAGCTACAGTTTATCTTCACTGGCTGTTACACCTTTGGAGAAACTGAAGATAGAAAAAATTGTGTTGGGAGGGACACCAAGTTTGTTCCACACATCAATGCACTTAGCTATTGGCGTGTTTTAAAGAGGATTTTCTGCAGCTGCCCCACACTCAGTTCATATGTTACTTGATTTAGACTGACAAATAGGAGACTGCAACGAAATCCTTTCCATTGAAATTTACCTGCTGTAAGGTTAACAACAGATGCAGTTCCTGCAGTGATTGCATCAACCTGAGAGTGTATTTCATGTTTTGATTCATCAACCTTGTTCTGAACCCATACTCTTGATGCCTGAAGAGCAATAACAAAAAGAAGAATGAAGGACTGCAGTGAGGTTCTGGAAGGCAAGATACCATGTAGATATCCCATTCCTTTGTGAACTTTTAGAAATAAAACAAAAGACAAGTAGCAGTGAAATTAAAGTGAAATATGAAAGCAAGCATTTTCTTCTGCTGATTTATCCATTACAGATATACTCCCATTTCAACAGCTGCCCTTTTAAGGTAAATGCCATAAGAAAGGCTGAACACTCTTGACAGTCCCCCATAAGCAATAACCCTCTGGCTCCATCCTCCTGCCCTAACCTGGATCACAAGCAACAGAACCATATTTTGTTCTTATTTTCCATGTCACTGCAAGGCAGGAAGTCCCACCATTAACACTGCCCATAGTTTGTGTTTAACTGTACATATGCCCACAAAACAATAGCATTCCAGGCAGGTTTATGCAAGGAAGTCTGCTACACCTGATCTCAGCAGATTGATTAGAGTGAGAGGTACCACTGTACACGAATTCCTTAAAGACAGCAGAAATTTTTTACCCCATCTTAAAAGCTTTGTCAATATCACTTTAGATCAGGAGACAATGACTAAAGTGGTCTGTAAAGAATCCAAAGCCCTCGGGCTCATTTCTGTGTGGGTTAAAAGAACTCACCATGTCCTGCCCCAGAGGTGGCAGGTTATCCACTTCACTGAGGTCGGCCTGTGCCTGCTGAACTGCGTGCATGCTGGTGTTGATGGTTCCCATCAGGGCCTGCTGAGCTGAGGTCTGCAAGGCAGAGCAAGCAATGGCTGTGCTGTGCTCCAGAGGCACTTCAAGCACAAGTCAGATGTGCATGAAGAGAACCTGAGTGCCATCAGTGCAGCAACCACACCAGGCCATTTCACAGAGTTGCCTTCTCCCAAGGGAGAAAGCAAAGCCCTCAAACTCTTCTCACAGTCTTGATTCTGCTCATGCCATTTTACATTCAGCTGTACTTTCACACAAATACGAAGTGCCCAACTTTCTCAGCTCAAACAATGGCCAACGGACACACACAAACCCACTGAGCAACAGAAAAACTCAATTTGCTTCTAGGGGATCATTACTGATTTCCTGGGACAGCCTCCCAATGCAATCAAGGACAATTCTAAAACTAAACTGTCATCAATATGCATATGGTAACAGAAAACTGAAGGGGTTTACGCAGAGCAGGATGCTCTCTGTATTGTGTGTCTGTGGCAAAGTTTTGGCTACAGGGGTGGCCTCTGGGAGAATTAGCCAGGGGCTGCCCCATGTCGGGCACAGCTGGTTCTAGACAGCTCCACCAGACCCAGCACAGGACACAGCTGAGTGCAGCAGCCACACCGATGGCACTTCTGGGAAAACATTGGTGACAAAGGGCAAAACACTGGTGAGGAAGGGCAGTGAGGGGAAAAAGGAGTTCAACAAACAACATTGCAAATGCCAGTGCCTGATAGCGATGTGGAGGGGATGCTCAAGACAGCAGAGCTGAGTTTCCTCAGTCTGTGGGAGAGAGCCAAGTGCAGCAAGTACTTCTCTGCAGTCTGTGGAGAGGGCTGTGTTGCAGCAGATACCCCACATCCACCGTGCAGAGCACAGAGGAGCCCACACTGCAGCAGGTGGGTATTTCCCTGAAAGGAACTACAGCCCATGGAGAGCCTGTGCTGGAGCAGGGGCTTCCAGGACAGAGCCCAGAGCAGGAGCAGGCTCTCCTGAAGGGAACTGCAGTTCATAGGGGATCCCCACTGGAGCCAGTTTATCCTGAATGACTGCAGCTCACAGGAAGGACATGCTGCAGCTGGGGAAAAGTGTGAGGAGCAAGGAGAAGCAGAGAGGGGCTGTTACAAGTTGACCACTTGTGAGCAAGGAGTAGTCAGAACTGAAGGAGTGAAGTTGAATCTGCATAAAAAAAGGGGGTAGGTGAGAAGGATTTTTAGTTTTCATCTGTTTCTCACCATCCAACTGTATTTTAATTGACAATAAATTAAACTAATTTTCTCCAAGATGGTTCTGTTTTGCCCATGAACATAATTGATGATCTCCCTATCCTCATCTTGACCTATACTGATATAAAGCTTTTTTTAATCTTATATATCTTCCATACACACTCCTTTGACTGAGGAGTAGGAGTGCCTGCTGAGCAGGCATCTGGCAAACAGCCAAGGTCAATTCACTACACAGACTACACTTCTAGTAGTAGGTCATGATTTTAAGCATTGATAATATTCTCTAAACACTATTTAGGGCTTGTGAAAGTCTTTCAATTTAAATAGAAAAAAAGCACTATCAGCTTTAAGCCTGCTAAAAAAAATTCTAAGTCGGTTGGTTAGTGATAAGCTAGAAGTAAGTTTTAGCCTTAAAATTGCTTACTTTTGCCACTCTTTAAACCCTTTTTTCCCCTTTCAATACTAGTTGCAACTATTTAGATGTAAACAAAAGGCTGGAAGAGCCTGCTTTAAAGAAAATGAGGAAACAAGTCAAAATGTGACACCCTAAATATTGAAGGGATACTCAAAGCTTATGTTTGGTGGCACACTCAGGACATTACAGCCAGGATTCCTGGTCTTAGAAATAACATTCTGTTTCTGACTGCTTGCTGCACAGACAGGTTTCACACACAAAACAAGGAGGTTTCTCACAAGTGGGGGCATGTGTCCTCTGTGCATCTGGCCAGTTGTGACTTGCTGCTGAGGAGAAGGCATGATGCCAATGTTGAATGTCTCGGGGCCGCTGGAGCCGGAGCGCATCACCGCCGGCAGCGCCACGGAGCCGTGCTCCACCTTCCCGGTCCGGTTAAACTGCTGCTGCAGGATGGTGGGTCTGGGAAAAAACACCCAACACACAATCACTGAGCTCCTGCAAAGCCACTTCTGTCAGCTCTTCTTCCTCTAGGGTTTAAACTGCATTTCACAACATTTTAAGAAGCTACAAAATCTGACGGTTTTTCTTTCTGACCATTTTCTACTATATTGGAGAAAAGATAATCCGGGGCTTCTGGCAGCTCAGTTATTAACAGCACTAATGAGCAGGCAGCAAGGAAAGATGGCAATGTGCAATTTGGTTAAACATGATGCAATAGCTTTACTCCTTTTAGACACATGGCAGGCAGCACTAGAACAAGGTTTATGGCCTAACAACTGCTTCGTTTCAGTTGTATCACAGGCTGATGAATTGAAAATAGAAGCATGAACCTTGTGGAGATCTTTAGCTGCCTAGAACTGGGATAAAGGGATAAAAACTTTCTTTCTTCCCCCTTTATACAAACAAGCACACACAGTACTTGCAAATAATCTGGCAGTCTACCAGATACTGGGCTGGAGAATAATAAATAAAGTTACTGCCATCCATGGTCATGAACTGGCATGCCAGATATACTGCTCATATTTAAACATGATTCAAGCTTTAATAGCTAGAAGTGTCGGCAGAAATTCAGGCTGTAACAACAACACTCTGCTGAGGGGAAAAAAAGTGATTTCAACTATGAAAAAACCTTGTATTTATCTACTACAAGCTTTGGGTTTCTCTGCACAGCATTTAACTAACAGTATATTCTGGAAGTGATTTGAACAGGGCCATGTCAAAATAAGCACATCTGAACATGTGTGATCCATCAGAAGATGAAATTTCCCATAAGGCCACATGAAATACCTAACAAATCTATCTCATATAAACCATATGCTTAACAATAAATCAAATGGACTTCTCACATACACACTGCTGACACTGCCACCCTCAAGAGTTCCAAGAAAAGACTTGAGTGGCTCATTACAGCTTATAATGTCACAAATCTGTTTGTATTGTCTCACTGCACAGAAAGATTTGACATTCCTTTTCAAGAGTGTGGCCAGCTCTACAGTTCTGTGCTTTGCTAGATTCAGTTACTCCCCCATCAAAACCATAACCTGACCTACTTGTATCAAACCCTTTCCTCTACCCACACCACACATCTGATGAAATAAGCCAGCTCTGCTCATAACACTGGTAGAACTAAACTGACAGGTGTCAAATCTACTGGAAACCATGGGACACAAGCAACTAAAACCTTGTAAATCATACATAAAGATAAAAAAACACTACAACCTTTCAGCTTTGCTTCATTATCCCCCTCTCTGCCCCAGAATTTTACTGAATTACAGCCTGAGTGCCTTTGTTCAAGGGTCAAGTTAGCACAAACTGCTGCCATTGCTGGTTGCCCTAACCAGCAATTTTGTGACAATTATCTGCTCTTCAACACTTGAAAGAATCTAGGAGCCTGCTGAATTGCCTGGGGACAGTACTTCCTACTGAAATACTCTGTAGAAAAATCATTCTTTAACAGTAATAACTGTGCTACTTCATTTGAAAAAACTGCCACAGCTACATGTGGTGCTCTTAAAAACGGACCATTTCCTCCTGTTGCATGCACTCACTTCTTAGGTGAAACAGATTCTTCCAACATGGTTGATTCTTCATCACCTTCAAGCCCAAATCTATCTTTACTTTGTTTCTGGAGGGGGGGAAAAGAAGAAAAGTTAAACAATGTGTGTTGCTTCTTGCTTTCTCTCCACCATTTCATTGACATTTATCACAAACCTAAACAAATGACCTGCAGAGCCTTGTCTGGTGCTGAACACCAGGCTGTTGGGCAGTAAGTGACAATACAACCTCCCTCAGAAGAGGTGCTCCTCAGCATTTAACAGCCCAGGTTCTGCACCCTGGCAGATGAAATACATAAAGGAAAAGAGCCTGCTGGTGCCTTTTTTAACAAAGATATAAGGAAAGTGCTGAAATGTTACTGTATGGTGCTACCTACTGATGCCTTAAGATATTAGCCTTTATAGATTTCAAATCCTGTTCTGCATTAGTGCATAGCTCTAAACTCCATGTAAAGTGTTAGTTAAGTGTCTCTAAATTTTGGCAATCCCTCTAGGCTGGAGATCCAAGGACACCCTACAGCCTCAGACCCTGAAAAGTATTAACAAAAGTGAATTGGGCAGGGTGGAGTGCAAACTGGGGGTATATGACTTCATTACCTGAGGTTGTAATTGGAGGATTAACCAATATGTAAATAGACCAAATATATAAATAGACCAAACTTAGATCTGTCTGAAAAACTCATGCCCATCACCTATTTTGGGTGTAGCCCCTTGGGGAGGCTTTGTCTGCCCTTATTGTACCTTAAGGCCCTTCACTAAATATATCTACTTTATTCTTTTAACTTAGTCTGGCCTTTGTTTCTAGGTAAGCCCGAAAAAGACATCCCTACCAGTAGGAAAAACACACCCATAAATAAAGACAATAATTGAATACTGTCTCCAAATCACTTTATCATAGTTACTTTAAAGTTCAGAACAGTCTGACCTCAGGCTGAACACTGAGGCAGGGGGGTTTTAGTGCTAAGAGAGATTTGTAAATATACATAAGGGCAGTAAATCTAAACCACTAGAAACAACAGGAAAGTACAAATTGTAGAAATAGTGTCTTATAAATTTGAAGAGTCTATTTCTACTTGTTGCCTAGCGCACAGAAACTGTCTGCTTTCCCTCTTGCTACATGATTTGTAGTCTGAGGCCATAGAGATGAACATAAACAGAGGAGTATCCACTATGGCCTTCCATTTGAGAGGAACTCCTCATGCACATCTGTATGAACACACAACTGTGGAGAAAGAAGCTTTTACTATTAGTTTGATTTTATGCATGAACTGAAACTCCCTATTTCTAGTCAAGATTGTGCTTTGCCTCTGTAATAATGTGAAGTAAAAACAATCTACTGCTTTTAATTTAGATATATGCTACTCAAGTTCTGGATTCTCAGTCACCTGATTAATGATGTATCACTAAAATTGCAGGACATGAGGGGTTGGGTGGAACACTACACTAATAACATTTGAGCAGAAAAAAATGTACTTATCAATGCACTCTGGAGAAATCAGTTGGACCAGTCCAAGACACACCAAGAATTAACAAAAGGCATCTGAAAGCAATAAACCCCACTTCGGGGCATTCATCATGGAGGATAATGTGGGCTCGACAAATATGAACTGCACCTTCTCATATGAATCATGGGTGTTGATGATTTAACCTGTTCCTAATTCATTCATTCTAAACTGGCTGTGTCAGCAGATGATAGAGAAAAAAAAAAAAAAAATCAAAGGACTGGGAGTGGAAATTCTCACATTTGTATTCTATCAGGACAGAAGGCTGCTTTCATTTGGCACTAGAGAGCAACGCTACTTTTGAACCATCTACAGAAACCTGCAATTTATTTGATGTTTATTAAACCTGAGTCTGACAGCCTCAGAGAAAAAGGCATGTGATGAATTCTGTGTGATGAATTCTGGCAATCCTCTGGAACCTCTTATTATGTAACACTTTATGTTACATCCTACACCACTCACATGAACAAAGGCAATAAATTCTTCTGAGTTACTTAACTTCATTTTGTCTTACTACTGAAATCTATTACAGTAAAGAATGATGCTGTTTGGAATGTCAATAAAGTGAAAATTTCACAAGAAGCAATCAGTGCTACTTGTAACACCTCACTTTTCTATACAACATGCTTAGAATGGGACCATTCAGCTCCATGTTTGTTGGCAAACTTGCCATGTTTTGCTGTTGCACTTACTTGCTTGGGAATATATACTTAGAAATACTGGAAATTCATATCAGCCCTTCCTCTCTCCTGCTAGGCACATTCTCTAAAAACAAATTTCAAGGCAGTTTGACCTCTTCACAAACACTGATTTTATCCCTCTCTGCACAATTGAGGTCTAATTCTTTGCTTTACTAATCACAGTGTTTTCAAAGCAATGTATTGTTGGGGCATTTTGGTTTGTTTTTCTGTCCAAAAATCTTTCTTAGCTTTGGTACATTATATACAAGAGCACCTGGACAGCTATTGGGTAGTCCTGGCTGTAATTTTAAATATTGCTTTTAGGGTAATTTCTTCCCACCTGATTGATCACTTTAGACTATAACTTAAAAATCCATAGCTGAAGCTTTGGACTCTTCCCTCACAGTCACCAGGTCACCTTCCAGACAGAAAAACAAAGCCCAGGAGTGCTGTACTGAGCCTGAAACATGCTAGAGATGTAATAAATAGCCTTAATTTTTCCAGAAGCAGTGCCTTACTCGCAAGTAAAGACATACAACATCAAAACACAAGCTACAACACTGACTCCATGAGAGAAAAACTGCAGTTTGCACATATTTAAGTTTTTGCATTGGCTTTTTTGCTACATGCCAACCAAGATGTTGATACTGTACCTTCTTCAGGATGATATCAATGTAACCTGCAATTAATTGAGAGATCTGTTCTCCTTCAGTGGTCTGTACTGAGTAATAGCTTTCCTGATATTCACCAAAATCCTGAAGAAAAAGGGGAAAAAAACCCAAAAGTTATTTAAAAATGCAAAGTAAGTAAATGAAGAAGCAGTACCAAATATGAGTGACAAAACTCAAATTCTGAAATTGCACAGACATTTTATTACATCCAACAGTAAGTTAAATTCTCCAAGATTCAAAACCAGTCTGTAAGCGAGACTGAGGGAAGAGAGCAGAACGCTTTTTATTTCAGTTTAATCACAGATGCTTCATAAATTGAAATGCCCAAGAGTGTTAATCACTGAAATACCCAAATGTTCATCTCACTTTATTAGATTCAGTCACTTGAGGATGGAGAAAAGTTTTTTTAGAATTTAATCCTAGAGCATAATCATCCATGCAATTGGAAATTAGATGCACATGAATCAAGAGAATGCAGTTTCCTAGCTTCTGCCTCTTGCTCCATCTCTTTAAACAGTCTTTTCATATACAAAATGTATGTTGCAGTGTTCTTCTCTGGACCAAATAATTAGCAAAATATCACACTCATGAAGCTTCTCTGAATTTAACTTACTGTTGGATGT